>CM076574.1:1162032185-1162214028 GCA_034641835.2 Pinus albicaulis
AAGCTATGAAAAACAAACTAGCAGCAGAACAATGTTAGTTCATGTCATTAGTCAAAATGCTATAAAAATGCTATAAAAATGCTATAAAAATGCCCGGGCTGTCTACCTAAAACCTGCACAAGAAAACTGATCAGTGATTAACAATCATGAAAACATGAAAGACAGAAATGAAATGGAAATTATAGAAATGTATGAACAGAAATGAAACAACTACAAAATATGAACATATGATGGATTATGATACAATGACTTTTTTAAAAGAAATGAAATGAGAAATATATACACTAATACACAGAACCTTAGCTGAGCAGGGGCCCTCTACACAGCTTTGGTAACGATCCTCAAACATGAATTAAGTTGAAAACAGAGTCTTCTCACATTAAAAAGCAGTTCATTACAGAATGGTAGTGTTACGGCTCAAGGGCAGCGTAATCACTACAAAGCAAACATAACAGAGTACGAACATCAACTATCAATTAACAACTATCAACTAACTCTATGTGCGTATGCAAACGCTCTCTATATAACAGCAAACTGTAACTGTTTCCTAAAGTTCATGATGACAGGGAGCACGTAGACCACTACAGCCACGGATATAGGAGTATGGCCGTGTTGGAAAGTGAATCTACGGAAGGTGGATGCTTGAATTCAACTCCAGAACTCTGCACAGATGTCGATTTAACCTCCGCAAGCTTAGAAACGGCCGTATGGATGTTTATTTGCCACGAAACAGAGTCCAGCCGACATGAAACTCCATAGTTGACTTCCACGTAGATAGCTTTGACCGCGGCTTCTTTGGACGAGTTTACTTGAACCAATAGGACACGAACCATGTCCTCGTCATTCCTAGCCTGCCCATGTGGCTCATTTCCTTTGTAGACACCTGTAGCATATAATTCCACAAAATAGCTGCGGAAAGTTGCGGTTGCGGAAAGTGAGCAAGTTTCATGTTGAATGAACAAAATCTAAATCAAATAGAAACACAAAAACATAATTAAAAACCATGTTAGATACCCTTTTGCACATGATATTGACAATTTTGGAGGTTTAGGTGAGTGAAAAAAGATATGGAAAAGTGTATGGAAAAGAGGCAAATTCGGGACTCAGCAGAGTTGCATGACGGAGAATGTGGAGGACACCTATACTGGAAGGCCACAACAAACAAAATTCTTAGATCAGGTTACTATTGGCCTACCCTTTTCCCAGACACTCAGAAGTTGGTCATGTCTTGCCATAAGTGTCAAATCTTTGATGGCAAAAGAAAACTCCTTCCCTTACCCTTACATCCTATCAAAGTTGAGGCACCTTTTCAACAATGGGGGTTGGACTTCATTGGGGAAATCCATCCATCCTCCTCAGCTCAACATAAGTGGATCCTCACGGCCACTGACTTCTTTACCAAGTGGATAGAAGCTATACCCTCCAGAAATGCTAATGACTCTGTCATTATCAAGTTTCTTGAAACAAATATCCTATCCAGATTTGGTTGTCCCAGAAAAATCATAACAGACAATGCTGTTGCTTTTAAATCTAAGAAAATGGTTGATTTCTGTTACAAATACCACATAACCTTGGGCCATTCCACTGCTTACTATCCCCAAGGAAATGGATTAGCTGAATCCTCCAACAAGAGTCTCCTCAATATAATCAAAAAATTGTTGGAGCAAAATCAGAAATCATGGCACAGTAAGCTGGTTCATGCCTTATGGGCTGATAGATTAACTACAAAGAAGTCAATAAATATGTCCCCCTATCAGTTGGTTTATGGCATGGATGTAGTTTTTCCTACCTCATTGGGAGTTCCAGTCATGAAACTCCTTCAAGAAGTGCAGAGTGAAGAGAATGATATGAAAAGAAGGATCAACCAAACAATCCATTTACAGCAAACCAAAGAAGAAGTTTATGAGAGAACACAGTTAGTCCAAGAAAATATGAAGAAACTATTTGATAAGAGGACTAAGGCAAACAATTTCCAAATTGGAAATGTTGTTCTTAAATGGGATTCAAGAAGAGAAGAGAAGGGAAAACATGGCAAGTTTGAGAACTTGTGGAAAGGGCCTTATATTGTTCATGTTGAGAGGGGTCACAATGCATTTTTCTTGAAAGAATTGAATGGAGAAGATCTATATGATGGGAGATTAGATGGAAGAATGCTCCAAGCATTATACACTTAAGTCTTAGGTTTCAAGTGTTAGCACTCAAATCTACCTCAGGCTGAAATGAAGTAAAACTCAAGGCTACATCAAACCACGCTCGGCCTCGTAGCTAGCCCTACGAGGACAGGAGAGGGCTCTCTCCGTCAATCTCGAGAAAATAAGCAATAGGATGCGAGATGACTTACAATAAGAACTGATTTTAGGCTAGTAAAGAGATAGGTATGTTTGATTTTTGGTTTTTTTGGGTTTTCGCTGGAGTAATGGGAAAACAAATTTTGGGTCCGGGGATAAGGTCAGACCTTTGCAGAGTTCAAGCTGGGGCGAGGTAGGTGATGATCTTGATGCTTTAAATTGGATTTATGGATAGATTAGACCGGCGAGGAGCTGAAGAGGGCAAAGAAGAACTTGGATCCTCTCCAAACAGCTGAAAACATATAGAACTAACTGAATTCAAAGGCCAAGCACTGTAAACAATGGATTCAACCTTATTTCACTCATTCAACTTAGTTCAGAAGCATAATGAAAGGATGGCATACATTAAACATGAAGAAACTTACAGTAAACAAAGAAGAAACACCATCAAGAATAGAACACCACAAGGATCCCAACAAGTGCCGCAAAACCCCTGATCTTTCCTTAGCCAAATATGAAAAATATGTACAATGATATCAAAAGTATCCCAAGAGTCCAACCTGTAGAATGCCTCAGAAATTACAATATATAGATCACTCTAACACCTTTCCCCACCTCTAGGGGTCGAAATCCCTCTTCAGGGATCAGTTTCAACCAATTCTATTCATGGAACTACAATCTAGGCAGCTAACAACTTGCCTCTAAAAGAGTGGAAACTGATCCATTACATGATTTTTACCCTTTTGAGAGTGAATCTTCTAGAATAGATAAAAATAAGCCAAAGTTACATGCCAAACATGAATTTACATCATAAAAACCCAAAAATTCCATCCACAAGCAAAACTGGTCCATACTAGGCGAAAAACTGAGCTGGCAGCTGAAAATTCAGGAAAAATTTAAGTGGGTCGCTCTTGAGCCGAGTGGGTCGCGCGTTTTCCAGCCTGAATTTGAGGTACTTCCCGGCATCCAAATTGATCTCATGATAGCTCGTTGGAAAGCCCTGGATGTTGACTATCCAACCCAAGTAGAATTTCTAAATTTGGAGCTCATTTGACCCTCCAAAACCTCATTCTCCCAGAGGTACTTCCTGCTGGTGCAAAAGGTGGCAGCAAGGTGGTTTTCATGGTGTTTTTGAGCTTTTTGACCATCCAGATTTCGATGAAATGCTAAGTTGACTTCAAAGGATGCATAATTAACCATGAAAAATCCAAAAATGTAAAAATTTCCTCCAGCAAGTGTCCCAAAAAAAAGTGAGCGCATGAGCGCGCGACCCACGTAACTGCAAAACCTGTTTTTTTACCCAAAAATTTGAAAATGACAAAATTTTCTCCGAATTTGCCCAAATTCGGAGCGGAGGTCCTTCATCATGTGTCCTGCCCATTCAATGAAGCCTCGGCCAAAATCCGAAGTGGATTAGGCCTTTTCTTCCATTTTAGTTCTTTGCGCAACCTCCTCTTCATGATCTTCATTCTCGCTTTGCAGACATGCATGCGAGCCCAATAATGGCCTTTCATGTGACGAAGCATGTCTTTGTCTCGATCATGATCCTATGAATGTACCTACGCTGATGAAGAAGGCGAGACCCCTTCCACCCCATGTGGAGATAGTACTCGTCGTGATGCTGCAAACAAAGCTCTGTGGCCTCTCTGATATGCTACCACTACTGGCGCACTGCTATGCTCCATCTCAGTGCATCAACCTCAACGATTGAGTCACTGTCCGACTCCTGCACATACTCTGACTCTGTCTCTGACATGGCTCTGAACAAGCTATTGGCACTATGTATACTGATATAAATGCAGTGAAAACAAAGTTATGATGTGTGTTTTAACACCCTACAAATATCCCCCACCGTCAAAGCACCATAAGGAAACAAACAATGATAATATCTCTGATTTAGGTGGATTGGAAAAGAAGCACAATCTCTGTTTTAAATGCAAGTGAAACTTGACCAAAGGGAGCAGGCAGCCTTCAGAATATTGAACAAATCTTGTCAAAGGGAGCATGGCATCATATGAATGTGTTTGTCTATGAACAATTACAACAGAGTTATAAGTGTCAATGGGCAAATGAAACAGAGTTATGAGAGTGTTTTTATCATTGAGCAGTGAGACACAATATAACCATAGTCACCATGGAACAAAAGTCTTGAACATGGTAAAGTAATAACAATGACCACAATGGTATAATGGGTATGAGAATAATGGGGTTTTGATAATATATGCAAGGGTGGATATATCACTGATATAAGATAGGATACAAACTCATGCAACCATCCATATTCATTTAAAAACCCTTAAGAACAATATTGCCATGACTGTAGGGTTTAAATCCTCCATTTCAAGTGTTTGAAATCATCAATGATGCCACCAACACATTAAAAACCATTGAGCAATTGTTAAAAACCTGTTTGAAGGCCGTTGGGGGCGATCCCAAAAAAAAATGGGCGCTCAAAACGATTTTTCGGACCTCTGTTGACAAGTGGGTCGCTCTGCCCAGGTGGGTCGCTCCCATTCATTTTTACACTGTGAAAAATGCCCAAGTGGGTCGCTCCCCTCAAGTGGGTCGCTCTTGCCCCATAGTACATTTTTCAGGAAGCTTTTGGAGGCCTTCCCGGTGTCCAAATCGGGCGTGTGATAGCTCGTTGGAAAGATATTGGAGTCTAATTTCCAAAAAAAGTGGAATTATGCAATTTGGATTCCATTTACCCTGTCAAAAACCAAATATCCCAACACTAGTCAAAATGAGCAGAATGAGGCTGCCTCAAGGCAGAGTGCTGTTGCAGTCAACTTTTGAAGGTCTTCCTCAACTCCAAATTGAGCTCATGATAGCTCATTGGAAAGGTATTTCTGTCTAGTTATCATTTAAATCATCAAGCAAGTCATTTGGCCAACCATGCTAGGAGAAATCTTGATTTTCCCAAGGTCACTTCAAAGGTGCATTCAATTCTCCTGAGGCAACGGTATTTTTGACATTTCTCCAAAACCATGATACCTGTGTAAAACGTGAAAGAGGTTTTTCTTCCTTGGGATGTTGTGGACAAACACCTCTCTCAGTTTTCCAAAATTCATCTTTTATTGCTCTGAAACCGCTTTTGAGTGAAACTTATCCCGATGTGTGAAACAAGGAATTTTGTCGAACTGAAGCGAAATGAAGGGGATAGGGGGCTTCTAAATTCTTGGGGAAATTTTGGGAAGTAGGGAGGGATGTTAGGAAGCAGGGGGAAGTGGAATCACAGAGATTGAGTGAGGGGAAGGGGTCCAAAAGGGCAAAACACAGGCCTAGCCTAGGAAATTGCCAAGTTGTGGCTAGAAACTAGGGTTTGTGCAAAAATGAGGAATTTGGGGGATCTCAGTGATGGGAAGTGTTTAATGAGGTATATTAAGGATAGGGGAAGGTGTATGAACATCAGGATACAAGTTTTTCGATGATTTGACCATCCAAGAGAAATTACCTCCAAAACCCTAGGAGAGGGAAATGGACCTTACCAAGGCACAACTGAAGCATGAACAAGCTGTGAAATGACTCAACGGAACTTGATTTCTGGATGACATATTGACATAAGGAAATCAGTTTCTAGAAAACTCAGCTGTAGATATAGTCATCACTAACATGTAAAAAATACTGATGGCTAACACCTCACAGCCACTAACTTCTTTACCAAGTGGATAGAAGCTATACCCCCCAGAAATGCTAATGAATCTGTCATTATCAAGTTCCTTGAAACAAACATCCTATCCAGATTTGGTTGTCCCAGAAAAATCATAACAGACAATGTTGCTGCTTTTAAATCTAAGAAAATGGTTGATTTTTGTTACAAATACCACATAACCTTGGGCCATTCCACTGCTTACTATCCCCAAGGAAATGGATTAGCTGAGTCCTCCAACAAGAGTCTCTTCAATATAATCAAAAAACTGTTGGAGCAAAATCAGAAATCATGGCACAGTAAGCTGGTTCATGCCTTATGGGCTGATAGATTAACTACAAAGAAGTCAATAAATATGTCCCCCTATCAGTTATTTTATGGCATGGATGCGGTTTTCCCGCCTCATTAGGAGTTCCAGTCATGAAACTCCTTCAAGAAGTGCAGATTGAAGAAAATGATATGCAGAGAAGGATCAACCAAACAATCCATTTACAGCAGACCAGAGAAGAATTTTATGAGAGAACATAGTTAGTCCAAGAAAAAATGAAGAAACTATTTGATAAGAGGACTAAGGAAAACAATTTCCAAATTGGAAATGTTGTTCTTAAATGGGATTCAAGAAGAGAAGAGAAGGGAAAACATGGAAAGTTTGAGAACTTGTGGAAAGGGCCTTATATTGTTCATGCTGAGAGGGGTCATAATGCATTTTTCTTGAGAGAATTGAATGGAGAAGATCTGTATGGAGGTCCTATCAATGGCAGGATGCTCAAGCATTACTTCTGCCAAGAATCGTAAGTTTTAAAGCATTTTTATTTTTCATTGTAAATGTCATAGTCTAACCATTGCATTTCAACGTTAGAAAAATAAAAAATACAAAAACAAAGAAATAAAGAAAAGAGAGCAGATTGTCAAAACAAGAAAGGTATAAGCCCCATACCAAAAAGAGAAAAAAATCTAAAAGTGTGCAAGCTTAAACGCCACTACTAAAAAAAACACCTCTAGTTAGTCAAACTGCCTAATCTTGACCAATTAGCCTTTAAATTTTCTACTGATAGGATAGTGAATTCGAATGGCCAAACTGTTTAATCTTGGCTTATCAGTAGATAGATTAGGATAGAAATGAAAGGTTCAAACATGTTCAAAATCTGAACCTGAGTTCCCAAAGAAAGATGAATCAAATCTGTTTTATTTTTCTGAGTCAAAAGGAATAAAATCTGGTTCTAATTAGCTCAAAATCTAAACCAGAGAGCAAGGAAGAAACAGCTCACATAAGAGTCAAAATAGAGAGGTAAAAAGAGTGAAGGAAGTACTTGAATTTTCAGATCTTAAGCCTTCAAATTTTGATTTAATTTTCCGCGAATAAAAATCTATGTGCAGCTTGTTTCTATGCCATAGATCGGCATCAAATTAGACTGATCAATCCTAACTCGAATGCTTTTTAAATTTTTGTTTTAGAAAAATTAGAGAATAAAAGTCTGTTGGACAGTTTAATCCCAACAGATAGTAGATTAGGTATAGAATTATATGGATTCAACTGTTTAATCTGAATCCATGGAGAAATAAGGAGTAGAAAAAGATTAGATTTTTTGCTTTCAAAAAAGAATAAAATGTTGTGAAAAGATTTTTCCAATCCAAGTGCACTCTAATGAAGAAAAAATGTTAGATCTATAGGATTGGGTAGGTAGAGAGCTTGTACATGAAAGATCCATTTTTTTTTTTAGCTACTAAAATATCTTCAGAGCGAGATCATCCCCGCAAAGGAAGAGCAGCCCAATGGATCAGGCACAGGTCAGCCTCCCAGAGAATGCAAGTCTGAAGTTCTTGATGCCTTCAATAAGGCATCATCCCCAAGTGGAGCCACTGTTAGCCACCTATAATATTTGTTATACCAAAAGGTGGCTAAGACTCTTTTGAGCCTCCAAGGAACAAATTTTATCACTAAAAATTGTTGGCTCTTGAAGACATTTTTAGCCCTCATGCCTCTATCCCAAATCTTCATTGTTGTTCCCATGTTATACTCAGAAATTCTGCTGCAATCATGAGAGGAAAGCTGCCCTGAAATCATCATGTTTCCCCTTTCCCTCTTTCAAAACTAGCCTTCATTTTTTTCCCCTTTTCTTCATTAATTTCCTCTATTTTTCATGTTTTCCTGTCTTCCCTTCATGAAAACCCCCTTTCCATAGTTAAAAAATCACCTTTTAACTATTTCGGAACCCACGTTTCCATTGAAAAACTATCAAATTTTCATAAAAAACAAAGTCTTTACTATGGACTTTAGCCCCTTTGGGCTAAGTCCTAAACCACTTCCCCCACATGCCCTTTCCCCGGAACCAGGCGCTAGTCCCATTGGCGCTTATCGGCATCGGAGTAAATCAAATGAGCGCATATATTTCGTTACAAAAAAAACTCCGATGCAATCGGCCCCCTTTTTATATAACTCCGGGTCTCATGTTTCTTTTGAAAAACCAAGTGTTAAAGACCCCGAGCACTAATCGCATCGGAAAGAAACAAGTGCGCAAGTCGTAACCATGTTACGAAAACTCCGATTGCGATTAGCCTTTGTATCTAAAACCCACGATTACATTATTTTCCATATAACCATAAAGCCCGCCTCATGCGCTTAAAACCATTGAAAATCCATTCCCGATCCGCTTTTTCCTTTGTAAAACCCAAAAACCCACTTTTCCAAAGTTTCGGTATAAAAACCAAAATCACGTGTTAAAATTAAATGGGTTGATTGAAAAGAGCCGATCGCACAGTCGTAATCGGAGAAAACACAATGATTAGATTGAAAGACCCGCATCAAAGTTCCGATGTGATCGGGTCTCGCGTGTTAAAACCTTCCCCTCATCCGTTTCATATGACCTATGCCCAGGACCGAGGGTCGAAGTCCCAAGCGCTGGATCACATCGCAATATTTCAAATGGGTTGATTGAAAAACCGGCCCGCAGTTCCGATTGCGATTGGCCTTTAATTTACTAAGCCCCGGGCCCTTTGCGTTTCATATATCTGAAGGCCCCGCAAGCGGGCGCCTATCCTTTGTATATATTTTATTTCTGCCCCGATCCATTAAACCTTTGTTTATATTAAAAAATTTTGGTTTTCATATATTATAAGGGTTTCCGCCTTTCATTCTAAAAAGAAATCCCCGCCGTTGATCTTGTGCTTAGATCAACGGCCATCGCTCCATCGCATCAGCGATTTCAATCGCATCGCAATGATTAATCGCACGCCTTTGTTTGTCCCTCCAATCAGTCAGTCCCCCGATTCATTCTTCACCATTTATCTCATACTTTGATCAACGGCCATCACCTAATCGCTTCTGCTCTCCCGATCGCGCAATCGCATCGCAACTTTTCTATCGCATGCATTTGTTACCCCCACCGATCAGCCATACCCCGATTCAATTCCCACCATTGATCTAAGTTTTAGATCGACGGTCTGCGCAAACTCTCATTGCAAGTTTCAAATCTCTTCACCTGTTCGCTACCCCCGATTGCGATCCCCCGATTGTGACCTCCCGATTCAATCCGAACCGTCCACGTGTCCGGATCGGACGGTCCAAAACCATCCCGCCTTATTTCTTCTCCCCGATCTCCTTTTTCCTTTTTGCACCGATCTCCATCCCTGGATGCTTTCATCCAATGGCTACGCTTTTTCCCCACCATCTGAAGCAGTTTAAACCTAAAAACACGGGATTTCTTAATTTGTTTTATGTTGTATGCAGGTTCTAAATGGTTTCTGCTGTTATATTGAAGAAATTCCAGGGGTCGGGAATGATGATTCTCGTGCCTTAAGTCCTTAAAAGAAAACCATTCACAGGGTTGGATTCAATGTTTTATCAACGTTCCATGGGCGTCGATACTATAAAGGCCCTGCGTGGCTCTGCACATTGACAAGACACTGCATTTTGAATGCGATTTTAAGGAGTATAAGCTTTGAAGAACAGAGCGCAGCGAGAAGAATATTAAAGATAGATTTGGGGAATTACGGCTAAGAATGCTTATTAAAAACCTAATTCCCTAGATCCAAACACAGTCAAAAGAAAACATAAGTGTTTAAACTAACAGAAAGTTTTCCACTACCTGCATTTGAGGTGAATTGATTCCTCATCTACTACAAGAGCCACCTGTTGTCTCAAACCATTCAAAAAAGAGGCCGATATTATTGATTGAAGAAATATCTGCCTCCAGCACTGCCAAGAAGTTAATTCTGCCAAAGGAGTTTAATATAAAAATATCTGCAGAGTTACTCCAGACAAAGCGCAGAGCCTTAAAAGTCAACATTTCTTTCCCAGTGAGCTTAAAAAGTTAATGTAACCAATTAATACAGGAGGAATATCAGAATATTCTCCATCGAGCCCCTCAAAGGCCGAGAGACGGTAAGATGTATTAATTGAACTTAGAAGATATTTTGTCTCATTCCACCTCCTATTTTCTTCTATAAATACTTCTGTAGAGGATGAGAAATTGTTGGTTGTTGTTTAATCACAAGCTGTAATATTGAAACTCTCTGAAATCAATACATAGTCTGTTGAAGTTGAAGAACAAATTGAAGTCTTGGAGATCTTGGTGATGTTTTTGCATGCTTGTTCTTGAGAAGGCTCTATCATTGGATCCATGAGCTTGGTTGTTGGTGAAGTATTTTGAACTGTCTTATGTTTTCCCCCTGTTTTCATTATGTTCCATAATTTCTTACTACAGTAGGATAGAAAGTTTTAGGCTAAGAAATGACTCTTGGAAGCACCTTAGACCTGTTCATCCTTCACTGTTTCATTTTTTCTTCTGCTGAAGTATTTTAGAGGCTTTAATATTTCTCTTTAGTCTTCATGCTTGTTTATTTCCTTAATAGTTTGAACAATTGGTTTCAGCATGATTTATGGTTCTCCTTGCTTGTCTGCTGCCACTTAAAAACTGTTATTGAAGTCTCCCTTTGAATTTCTTTGCTTACAGTGAATCAGAGAGGCCTGTTTTGATCTTTCCCTTTGTTCTCACTTAAACAGTTGGCTTAAAGGTCATTATAATTATGATCATAGATGTTTTTAGGTGTTCCCTCTTCTATGACTGTAATTGTCAGTAAATCTTTTATGTTTTCTAAGTCCTTTAGAATAAAATATTTGAGGAAATAGGGTGTTCCCCGAATCTTAGATTTCATTTTGAAAGTTGTCTTGAAATAATTATTTGCCTAAAGAATGTTTGTAGAATTTATGGTTAGCCCTGTCTATCAACTATCTCTTTATTGTTTAAATTATGTTTTCAGGTTCCCTTTGTTGAGAATTCAATTTCTCTTTCCAAATCATTAATGTTCATCCCATTCCAAAAACAAAAGGATCCTGTGGCCAAGTTAGATTTTCCCTCTGATATCCCATATCCTTTGATGAGTTTTCTATGACCTTTTCTTGACTCCATTGCCCAATGAAACAGATGTTTCTCCATTCTGTGTATCTTTCCTAGACCTTTCATGCTCTGCTATATCATTCCAACCAACCAAACAAACAGACAAACACCTGAACTTAATAACTATTCTAAAATCAATACTATAAGCACACAAGATAAAATTTTGCAGACAAACATTTGAGAGATCCCTCTCTGAGAACAGGAGGACTAGATCCTGTAACTCTAAAGATTGGTTTTTATGTTGCCTTGTCTTTTGATTTTCCAAACTATCAAAACACGGAACACCAATAGGAGCTTTATTTTCAATTGGAGTTGAATATTAAATAATTATTAGAAAAGCATTAGGTGGTTTTGTCCCAGAGTGGGTTTCCACCTTAAAAATTGTGTGAATTTGTGTTCCTCTTGTTTGCTGCTATCATTATACAAACACTGATAATAGTTGAAGATTAACTAATGCTCTAATTGTAAGGAATACTGATTCACTGCCCCCCTCTTATTATTTCCAACAAAAAAAAACAAAACAAACAGTGCGCCACAAAAAACAGTCATGCACCATTTCCGGTGCGTCTTTTATTTGTTGCGCACCGGGGGAATTGCCCTAGAGGACATTCAATGCATCGTAGCCGATGCACCTAAAAATTTTCAGAGCACCATCGACTATGTACGGTTTCAGGAGTGCGGTGCTGACTAAAATATATGCCCCGGTGCATATAGTTGTGTCAGCGCACTGACCTCCTCACTAATTACATAGTCAACGGTGCGGTTTTTTACTAGGCCGCACCGTTGACCATGTCAGAATGCCGAATGTGGTGCGCTGACAAACACTGGGGCAGATATTTCTGTCAACGCATCGTGTTGCTGCTATTCCACATGGTCAACGGTGTGGACGGATAAATGACCACACCCCACTTTTTTTTAAATTTTAAAATAATGCGATGCACCTTGCGGTACCGCCCCAGAAATGGTGCAGATACCGTTAGCACCAGTTGTGGTGTGCCCTATAAATTTTATAGGCAGCACTGCTTACCAATGCGAGCCGAATAGCTCGAGCACACTGCGTGACAATTTTTTTTCTTTCTTTTAAATTGTTAATTTTAAGGTTATTTGAAATTCTAATCCGCTTACAAGGTTAATTATGGAAAAACAAGAAAAATACCTGTACATTTGGCCATTGAGGAGGCATATTGGCTGTAGAATTTGCAAAAGAAAAATTTCCCACCATTTTGCAAAATGCAAGCTGGAGATTGGTGGACAATGCACAGCAGCAGTGCGTGCAATGGGTGCAATGGGAGCACCGATGTCAGGGCAGCTCAGACAAGGATAAATTGCACCGATGATTGAGAGCTCTAGAGCAGTGAGAAAAGTGAAAAATGTGATTTTTTGGCCATAATTTTTTTTTATTTAACCCTATTCCAGTGCACGGGGTTTTATAGGTGCACCGCTGAGGTTTCTTAATACCGCACCGGGCGGTTTCTGTTTTGGTGCGTTGTTTTATGACGCACCAACGTGGAAGAGTTGTAAATAACTAGTGTTGATCTACAGTAATACGACACACTGGGCAGGTGTGTACAGAGCGCATGGTGTCTGGTGTGCCAATGTTTTGTGCACACTGGTGCTTTCTCCTGTTGAGTGCACCGGTGTGGTTTTGGATGATAAGCACACCGAGTGGAAAACATCTACAAAACCCTCCTCCTACCAACCTCCTCTAGTAACCTCTTCTAGAAATGGATGTCTGGGGTATTTTTATAAGGGGTTCCTCAAAAAAATTAGCTAGAGGATCTTTTCTTTGTAGTGTTCTCACTCTTGGTTTTCCTTGAGTTCCTTTGTATCATGCAAGATGGCCACGCTTCCCTTCATTCATAATGCAAAACATGGGAAATGTGTGCATTTTCCTTAATTCAATCACATCCTTGCCATATGTTAGCTGGTGGTTCAATTTATTTTTCCACTAGATACTTTTATCTCACTTCTCCAGTCTCCCTTAGACTTGGATCTATGTGTCCCTTTATTTATGCCATCATTTCATATTTTCATTATTTTCAAGAAAACAATTTAATACTTGAATTATTTACAAGATTTGTCTCAGCCAGTTCTGCCTACCATATTGGCCTTTACAATCATGACCACATATACAAATACAGGGGGTATAAAGGTGGGAATTTCACAAATACCACCTCCTTAAATGAAAGTAATTTTTCATGTTCATCTAACTAGAAAACAAAAGAAAAAAAACTAAGCTTTACAATCATAGCTCTTACATATTCTTAATCATTAAAAAAAAATGGGTATATTACCCTTATTTGGTCTATCATATCCCATGTTGCTTCATCAGGTCCAAAGTTCTTCCATTGAACCTTGACCTGCTCTATTACTCGATTTTGGAATGTGGTATACCCCCACTCGTAACTCTCCCTTAGGTTCCACCTGTATCACAAACTAGTCAACAATATGATTAGTGTCATGTACATACTTATTAAACAAGGAAATATGAAAAGCATCATGTATTTTCACTATGGGTGGTAAGGCAAATCTATAAGCCATTAGCCCAACTCTTTCCAAAATCTAAAATTGTCCACAAAATATGGGCTTCAACTTAGCACAAGACCTTAATTTTAGTGAGCTCTTCCTTGGTTTGATGCGAAGGTATACATGTTTTCCCACCTGAAATTCTTTGTGCATCCTTTGTTGGTTTGCATAAATTTTTCTCCTATCTTAGGATACCTTAAATTTCTACCTCATATAGATAATTTATTTCTCCATTTCCTTCAACATGTTTGTCCCAAGAACCATTCTATTCATTGGGTAATCCCAACTAATAGGATTGTTGCATTTCATCCATACTGTTAAACTACACAAAAATAGTAGGCGGAATTAGGATAAATCGTTGAATTCATTTTATTCACAAAGACATACATTTTATAAATTGTCTAATGACCCATGGGTTTCATATTCCAAGTGGTCTCTTGGAATTCGTTTATTTTTCATATTCCAAGTGGTATATTAGACTCTTTTGATTGTTCATATTCCACCCTGTAACCATTAGTGTATTAGGTGTCCAACGTTCCCCACCTTAATCGGAAGGGGTATATGTGAGTCCAAGAAGAGAGTTAAAATACAAAAAATGAAAAAAATACATGCCAAATATTACCTGACTATGCTCTATGAAATGATGGTATAAGGTGAGATAACTTGAGGTCTCAACCAATGGTGGTTTAAGGATGAACACCAACTGTGAAATTCTTAGTGAAGTTCCTAAAATAGTTTCAAATCTATCTAGAAGCTAAAGTCTTCTAATAGAGGAAGTATTCCCTATTGTTGTGAGAATGGAGACCATTGAGGTCTCAACCCAGAGCACTTAGTGTTGTTCTTGGAATAGTTCCAAGTCTGGCTAGAATATAAAGTATTTTTCTGGTGGAAGTGATCCATTATATAGATTTGAATATGACCACAAACTATGCAGGTGGTTTAAGGAAGCCCAACAACCACAGGTATGCTCATGGGGCATGACTCTATCTTTGGATACAACTTTTAATCTAGGTATGGCTAATTCTGTCTCTAGGCTTAGGCAGGGAGCTTGGGATGTGGCTTAGACTAACTTTATCTCGTAGAAATATCACTTTGATATCATGTAGAAAATATGCCAATGGATTCAATCCGATCTTGTGATGTACTAAAACAAGATACTGAATCCTTCTACAATATTTGCGGAATAAAAAACACGATCTCTCAATCTCATGCAAGTAAGAGAAATAAGTAAATCAATCGAACAACAAAAGATGTTCCCAAGGAAAGAAACTGCTCAAAACACCTCTATATATATTGTGTATTAATTCAAGGAATCATGAAACAATAGAATGCTTAATCTATCATGAGATTCTCTAGCACTCTGCCAACTTTCTGACACTGATCTAGAATAAATCGGTCTAGTACTTAGAAAATTCTTAGAATTCCTTCAGCCTTCCTTATTCACACAATTCCTAGGGAATTAGACCCCTATTAAATAGGAATAATTCCCTTCCTTGTTTGTGCAATCCATAATGGCATCATCATGTCTTTATAATTTCACCTGGGTAATTTTCTATAAATACAACTGATAGTTATGTTCCCTTTAACCTCTATCTCAACTGGGGCTTCCTCGGAACTGACATACATGCAACTATTAATAGTAAATTATTATTTATCTGATTGATCACTCATTATTAATTAAATCTAATTTAATTCACTGGACTTCTCACTAGCTCATCACTCAGTTAAACTTATTTTAACTCAATTAATTGAGTTAACTAATTCAAACCTGCACCTCACTTATGCATCAACAAAAGCTAGACCCCCAAAATATTAGAATCCCTCTACATGCCTCAAATTAGACCCTCAACTCAAATTTCTTGAGCTAAGCATGACTTATTTAAATGATACAAGTTGTTATGAGATGAAATTACAATTTATTGTCCAATTTATTTAAGGGAAAAATAAATTAGATGCCCCACATTCCTCACCAATTTGCATTGGAATTTCCTCACCAATGTGTATCATAATTTCCTCATGAGCATGCATAAGAAATTCCTCACTAATTTGCATCTGAATTTCATCACCAATGTGAGTGCATTTTTTTTCCTTCCTAGTTGCCAATTTCACTATTTCTTGTTGCAAATTTCAACACTCCCTCTCAACAAGAAATAAATTCAATCTATCTCGACCCTATACCTTTCGAATGTTCTTCATGAAACACTTCTCTAGTGTTTTTTGCACCTACAACTCCTGAAACTAAATAAATTTCGAACAACTGAATCAATATAATGCATCTGTCATCATAGTCTTATGACTGCTGCTAGCTACTACACTTTTCTACTGGACTCTATGTGTTTCTGCTGACATCTACATCTGTTCCCTCTGCATTGCTACCAACTTTGATCTGCACTCCAGTATCTAACATCTCTCACTCTTATTTATTTCTTCCTGACATCTAACTTCATCTATCCAACCGATCCTTCCTGCTACTATTGTACTGTGGGCTCCTCGTAGCCAAGTTTTATCCATGAGACACACCATTTCAATGGACCATACCCAAATTTATTCTTTAGATTGTATCTTCACATCGCCCCACCTCTCACCTGGAGGTATAGCTACATGTACTCCCTCTTCCCATCTAGCTTGAAAATCCCCCCTACTGGAGGTCTCTACTTGAGTGGACACCTCCACTAGGTCTCCTCTCTAATTATCCAATTATGGCTGCTCCACAACCTTCTGAGACTGCTTCTGAGGCTGCATGTTGAGATATGATTTCTCGCTCTAAACGATCAAGTCATTAACCCTTGCTTTTCTCCTCAAATATTTTCTTGCATCCTTGATCTTGAGAGCATACAAATTATTGACTCTTACACTGATCTGTTTCTCGTGTCCCGTGGCAATGTGTCTAAGGAGCATCTTTCCTTTTCTAAATATGACACCATAACCACAGTCTTCCAATACTTCTATGGAGACAAGATTATTCCTTAGGCATGGAACATACAAAACATTTTTCATTCTGAGAGGGGATCCAAACTCCCTATGAAAGGTAACTATACCTATGTTGGTCGCTCTATACCTCCCTTCATCACCAAACTCTATGTTTTATTGGAGGTACTTCTCCTCCAAGTCACTGAAGATATATTTATTCCCCATCATATGGAATGAGGCACTAATGTCTAGATACCGCATGCATCCCATTATAGTGATGGCCATTCATGCAATGAAACTAAAATCAATCTCAAACTGTGAAGCCAATGCTTCACCCGTTGCAACTGTAGGCTGTTTCTTGCTTGCCTTATTTTGTGGACAATTCACTACATAGTGCCCATACTTGTGACAGTGAAAACACTTGATCCTGGACAGGATTATCTTGCCCTCTTTTCCTAGGGAATTATTTACCTTGGATTTCTTTCCTTTTCCAACTAACGCACAACCTTCTTCTTTGTCTTTGTCAAAGGTTTCATCTCTAGTGCTTTGCCTTATTTTTTCTATTACCAAGTTGAACCAGAAACACTCCTAGTCTGGTAACCTCTCCCTCCCATTCATAGAGTCCTTGTAACTATGCCAGATATTGTGAAGGCCTAGAAGTTATAGGCTCACCAAATAATCTTGGGCTAAATTCACACCAACACTTCCAAGCTCATCTCGACATTGAGTGAACTTCAACAATTATGTTGGTATCATCTCACCCTCCTCCAGCTTGATCTTTCTGAGCTTTTCCTTCAACATCAACTTCATATGGTCGCTGTTATTCTGAAACAGATCTGTTACGGCCTTCCATATATCATATGGTGTCACATTCCCATGGAGACTTGAGACAATATGATCTTGAACTCCCTCTAACAATATCCTACTCTCATTTGCTACCTTCTTTTGCCATGCATCAAGAAGTTGGGCATCTGCTGTTGCGGGCTTGGGAATATCAGTATCTATGAATTCCTTCAACCTCATTTCCTCCAAAATTTCCTCCATGTTTTCCTTCCATGCTATATAATTTTAATTTCCCTCAAGAGCATATTCAATTCTCAAGCCATTGAAAGACATCTTGATATGTTGCTTGATCCTGAAGAATAAATCTGCAAATTTGAACCTATTCAAGAGAAACTTGATTTCTTCTCCTCTATTGTGATTCCTGGCACTTTGATACCATGTAGAAATATCGCTCTGATACCATGTAGAGAATATAACAATTGATTCAATCTGATCTTATGATGTACTAAAAAAAGATATTGAATCATTCTACAATATTTGCGGAATACAAAAAACGATCTCTTAATCACATGAAAGTAAGAGAAACGAGTATATAAATCACACAAAACAAGATGTTCTTGGGGAAAGAGACTGCTCAAAACCCCTCTATCTATATTGTGTATTAAGTCAAGGAATCATGAAACCATATAATGCTTAATCTCTCGTGAGATTCTCTAGCACTCTACCAACTCTCTCACACTGATCTAGGAAAAATCAGTCTAGTACTTAGCCAATTATCAACCTTCCTTTAGCCTACCTTGATTACACAATTCCTAGTGAATTAGGCCCCTATTAAATAGGAATAATTCCCTTCCTTGATTGCGCAATCCATCATGGCATCCTCATGAATTTATAATTGCACCTGGGTAATTTTCTATAAATACAACTAATAGTTATGATCCCTTTAAGCTCTGTCTCAACTGGATATTCCTCATAAATGAAATACATGCAGCTATTAACAATGAATTATTATTTATCTGGTTGATCACTTATTGTGAATTAAATCTAATTTAATTCACTGGACCTCACACTAGCTCATCACTTAGTTAGAACTAGTTAAACTGATTTTAACTCAATTAATTGAGTTAACTAATTGACACCTGCACCCAATTGATTCACTGAACTACAATTGGACCCCCAAAATATTAGAATCCCTCTACATGACTCATCTTATACCTTCAAATCGAATTTATTAAGATGACCCAGTCATCATGACTTACTTAACTGATACAAGTTTTTATGAGATGAAATTACAATTTATTTACGGGAAAAATAAATTAGACGTCCCACATTCCTCACCAATGTGCATCAAAATTTCCTCACCAATGTGCATCATAAATTCCTCACCAGTATGTATCATAAATTCCTCACCAATGTGCATTTTAATTTCCTCACCAATGTGGGTGCATTTTTTGTCCTTTCTGGTTGCCAATTTCATTGTTTATTGTTGCAAATTTCAATAGATCTATCTTTGAATATAGGATGACCCTTAATTCTCCCATCTCATATGAAAGGTGAGAAGATGAAGAAACATCAACTGCAAGACACATCAATACTCGAGAAAAAATTATGTGGTATGATTGAAATATCTTCTTGGTTATTGAGGCCCATTTCCAAGAAGTGATCCATCCAAAGTAATTTTTTTTTCTTGCATGAGGCTTATTTCTGAAGCATTTATTTGAATGAAGTGTATTTTTATGACAATTATCACATGGGTGAAGATAAAAATAGTGATATTTCACATGGCCAACTCTGTCACAATGTTGGCATTTGAAAATATGTAGCTACTATGGAAGAGGAGCAGTATCTAGAATAGGTGAATATGAACTGCCTTGAACAAGACCAACACTTTAAAACTTAATGTGATCTAAAAATGGGTTGGATGACTTGTTATGCTTTTCAAGAACCTCCCACTCAGTTAAACAAATAAAATATCTATCTTATACTTGAAAATTTGTGGAATTATTACTTGAAACATGTGAATTATTTTTAATTGTTTAAGTGTCTTAAGTCCTTTTTTTTTTTTTGAAATTAAACATAATAACAACAACATAATTCATCAATAAAACATCCACACATAACACCAAAATTAATCTAAGAGTTCACCCGAATATTGTGGGCTACGTCTCCTTAAGCTCTTGTCATCTTGACTTGGCTCTTTGGGATTATGGCAAAGTTTCTCTTACAAGTTCCACACTTAAATCCAATGGTTACTAAACTAAAACAAAGGGCTTAGAATACCATCTATATCCATGTCATGGCTGTCCTCACTCTGTAAACAGATCTAGGCACCCTTAGTCTCGATCGGTGCTCTGAGCTACACTGAGCTTATATATGGAACTAATTCCTTCAGAATTATTTTACTGTCCCTAAAACCACACCTACTATCTCCAGCACACATCAGACACCAAATATCGACTGATCATTTGCTCAAAATGAGTATTGCATCCCCAAACTAGGCCTTCCTCTACAGTTTTCCCTAGGCTGCCCAAAAATTCACCGAAGCTTCTCGAGCTCTAGAAGTCTTAAAATGGCTCTTAAAATACCTTAATTGGATTCATAATTTGAAAAATAGTTAGGATAGACTATTGGTTCACTGAAAATGGCCTCCAGATGCTCCAGTTTCGCCTCCAACACCTGTCGGTGCCCCTTGGCACTAGGGTCACTAAAAACTTATCTGATGAGCTATTGACCTCTAGAAGTCCTCAAAACCTTCTGAAAACTCCATAAATGGATTCATAATTATCATTAATGTCATAAATGACTATTGTTTTGCTTCATAAGGCCTCTAGTTTCCCTGGCTAGGCCCTAAACTGTTGCTGGTAAAAGTTGGCACTAATGGCCCCTGGAACTTCACTGAAGCATATCGTCCTTCACAAGTCCTCTACAGGCTCTGAAAACCACAAAATTAGTTCTATAACATCTGAAACATCTAAAATTAACTATTGTATTACTAAGAAATACCTCTAGCTCCCTTGGCTAGGCCTCAAACTGTTGTTGGCCCATGGTGGCCCTAGTGGCCCCTATAGCTTCACTGAAGAAAAAACCTACTCAAAAGTCCTCGGATGGCTCTACAACCCTCAAGAATGGCTCTATAATGTCAAATATAGTTTAAATTGACTATTCACACCCTCAAAATGGTCGAAAATTGAGTGATTTATGACCAAAACAACTTTGCCCCAATTTTCTCCACTAAATCTGGGAACTCTATCAGTTAACTCCACTAAAAGTGGAAGTCCGCCTAAATTTGGGGGAACCTCCAGAATCTCTGCCATATTAAGCTCCACTTAACTGAAGTTTAATTAAATATTAAACCAGGGATTAGGCACCTTAAGCGTGCTTAACATTAAGCTCTCGCACTAATCACGTGATGAGGTTCCATGGGAGGAGGGTTAGCCCCTCCGTGCTCCACCGAATCCACTGCAAATTTGGTTTAAAATGTATTTTTTTGGAAAAAAATTTCGAATAAAGCATGCAGCCCATTGGTAGGGCATGGCCATGGTGGGGCAGAGGTTTGAGGTTCAAACCTTGACCCCGCTCCCAAAACCTCCAACTTTTGCGCAGTCCGTCGACTTTTATTAACGTTGAACATTGCGGACTTGAAATTCCTTTAAACTATTCGAACCATTCACTTTGTTTATACGTGGAATTTAATATGATTAATCCACTAAACGTGAAATGTAAATGGCATTTGGTTTAAAACATGGTTTATAAATAAATTTTGAAATGTGGTTTTTTTTTTAATTAAAAATTTAACTATAATGTAAAAAAATATATATATAATATATAAAATATGTTAAAAAAATATTAAAATATTATATAATATAATATATATAAATATATAAATACAATATTTTAATCATAATTAAATAAATAACTAATTTAATAAAAAAAACATAATTTCAACTTTAGATTCATTTACGAAATTTATCCCACGTATAAGATCAAATTGGAGAATTTTTGCAGTTTATCTCAACATTCTGTTAGCCATCTATAAACTCTGTTATACCTCATGATGGCTAATTAATTTTTTCGCTTTCAAGAAACAAAATAATTGTGAAAATCTTGTGAGTTCTTGAAAGCCCCCTGTGTTCATTTTTGTCAAAACATCACTCCACTGAAATCTTCACTCAACCCTTCCAAGTTATCTTGCTGATTCAAATGAAAACTATTTTCAAGCCCCTCTTCTACCATTTCACCTTCATAAAGTCCTCCAAAATCCCTCCATTTGTCACTCATCCTCACCTATCCTAAAAATTCACCTATTCCTCTAAAAACCCATTTTTACCCTTCATTTTCCCCAAAACCCCTCCAAACCTTATAAAATTCCTTTATTTGGTTTAAAGAACCCTTTTTATCTCTGTCGGAACATCAAAAAAGGCTCAAAAAACCTTTGTTTTAGGCCTAAATCCACTCCATTTGAAAATAAGGCCTTAAGCCCTCTTGGCTTAAACCTTATCCCCTTTCATCCTCATATGACCTAGCGCCGCTACCATGCGCTAAAAACGTCAAACCCCTCTCACCCTAACCCTCAGTCTTATCCTATCCCCCAAAGGACCTTATCTCTGCCCCTTCCTTAAACCCCTTTTTCACTTTTTTTCACCCTCACTCCACTTTATCCTGTCATACGATCTCCACCGTAGATCTTGTTGATTCGAGGACCACCATTAAAACTCAAGTGCTAACTCCACCCAATCAACCTTTCCACCTCCTGACAAATTTTCCGATATCTGTTGATCAGCGGTTGTCATTGATGTCAACCCAAGAAGCACCAGGCACTAAACCAATATTGCATGAGAATTTTGACCTACTAAATTAATATATTCTAGGTCAATAATTATTTTGATGGTTTCTACTTGTCGAGATGTTTCCGTTGATATATGGCACACCATGTAATTCTTCACAGTTTGAGAGATATTCATGTTTGAAGTTTGTACCCCTAGTTAGTGGGCTAAAACACCATGGGGTTGGGGCATGGGTCATTGAAAATTCATAATTAATATTTTTTAAGCTCGTAAGATCCCTCCCACATTCACTTGTTGAAGCCCCTCTCAACTTAAGCATTCATATAAATTGTGATCTTCATTTCCTCCTCATGTATGGGATTTGGCCATATGAAACAGGTCATCATGGAATTTTCACTCTAATTTTTTTTCTACGAAGGCTCAGAAGCTGAAATTTTTATGAGGCAAAGCTGAACTCCTGAGGAAGCTACAGTAAACATTTCAGATCAAGTTCCGTAATATTTTTGGAGATATGATCTATGGAAGTAAGGGTTTTTGCAGGCTCCTGAAATTCATCTCAAAGAAGTGACCTTTGTAAACTCGTCATAAATCTCTCTCTGAGTATCGGATTGGAATTCCGTAATAATTGGTAGATAGTTCACAGTATCTAGTTTTCTCTATATCAATTTTAGAGGCAAATGAAGAAATCGTGACACGTGGCACGCCTTACCATTTCTCTCTACTGAAATAGTCCATAATTTGGGAAGTGTGAGAAATTGGGTATAGCTCTCCCTTGAAGAATCCAAATTGGGTCAGACCTATGGCATTGGAAAGAAGACTCAGAGGACTACTACAGGACCAAAAATCCAATATTGAGGATCTGAAATAACAGAGATACACCAGATTAAATATCGAGCTCCTGGAAGTTAAGAAAAAGCTAGATCATGTGTTGTCAAGGATTGCAAAGAACCAGAATTTCTACGGAAGAAAAGCAAAAAAAGGTGCAGCAGAGGGTAGCATGACAAGAGCAGCATCCAAGGTGCATAACAGCAGCAAGAAGTTCATTATATGAAGTCTTCAAGTGGGCAGCACTGCATACAATCATTGTAAAGGTATCATTGTACCTAGTCATTGTAAATACATTATTGTACAAATTGTACTAGTATCTATCTACCAAGGGTTGAAGAGGCAGCATTGGGAGGTCTAGGATCATCATTAGGTGTTTGTGTCAAAGTTGGGGTTATGGTATAGTATATCTTCTTCTTCTACATCATTCTATATCATTGTAAAGTGGACCATTTTCCCTGGTACGGGAGTCCATTCGTTTTTTATTCTTCTATAGGGTGGTAGGGTGGTTCTAGGGTGAGTTGTAGCTCATTGGGTGCTAGGGCTTTCATTCAGTTTACTACTAAAGAATCTCAGGCATTGGAGCGTCCATCCAGTGGGAGCTGGAGAAGAATGATTTTCTAGATTCTAGGAAGTTGGAGCTTTATTTTCAATTGGTGTTGAAAAGAATTATTAGAAAAGCATTAGGTGGTTTTTGTCCCGGAGTGGGTTTCCACCTTAAAAACTGTGTGCATTTGTGTTCCTCTTGTTTGCTGCTATCATTGTACAAACACTGATAATAATTGAAGATTTACTAATACTCTAATTGAAAGAAATAATGATTCACCCCCCCTCTCAGTATTTCCAAGAATTGGTATCAGAGCTTAGTTCCTTCAATAGCAGTTTAATAGTTGGAAGGAGGTCATGGAGTATACCAAGAATGGTGTACCTCTATTCAATGAAAATAATTATGCACTTTGGAAAGGAAGAATGGAGGTATATCTCTTGGCGTAAGGTTATGAAGTATGGGACACTGTTCAAAATGGATTTACATCAACTGCGGATGAACAAGGTAAGAAGAATTTGGTAAATGATGCAAAAGAAAAGAATATTATTATCAGTGGACTTATTTAATTTGCTTATCATAAGGTGTTGAGTTGTAAAACCACCAAAAATGTATGGGACAAGCTTGAGAATATATATGCAGGTGAATCAAATGTCAAAGAAGCAAAGCTTCAAATATATAGAGCAAAATTTGAGCAACTCAGAATGAAAGAAGATTGCAACATTGCTGCATAATTTCAATACGTTGATGAAATAACCAATACTCTGGAAGGATTGGGAGAGCCAGTTGACGAGAAGACTATTATATGGAAGATTCTTAGAACATTACCAAGGAGATTCAACCCAAAGGTATCGGTCTTAGAATACAGTGCAAATCTAGACAAACTCGTCAAAGAGGAATTACATGGAGTTCTCATAGCATATGAAATGAGACTTGATGAAGAAGAGGGTACTTCGCATCTAGAAACTGTGTTCGTTGCGTCTAAGAAAACCAATAAGGATAAAAAACCTTCAATTGAAAAGACATGCACTTGCAAGTGTGAAGAAAAGGGAGATGATGAAGAAGGTCTTTCAGATGAAGAATATGCTTACTTCACGAGAAAACTAAAAATTGGTAAGGGACAATTAAAATTTAAACTTCCATTGATATGTTTCAACTGTAATGAGGTTGGGCATTTTGCAGCAAAATGTCCAAACAAAAGTAATGGAAACTCAAAAAGAAAGAAAGGCTTTAAGAAATTCAACAAGCAAGGATCCAAAAGGAACTTTCTCTCTAAATAAGATAGCTCATCATCCGATGAAGGCAATGATAGTGAAGAAGAAGCCAATGAGAGAGTATTGTTTATGGCCAAGCACAATAAACCCAAGAAAAATAAGCAAGAGGTATCAAAAAATGAAGAAGAAGGATGGACCATAAATGAATTTTATGAGGAAGCAATCAAGCTTATAAAAGATCTCAAGGTAGAGAAGATCCATGCAAAAACTCTTGAAGAACAAGTTCAAGGTCTCAAAACTGAATTTGAAGAACACAAATGCATTGAAGAGTCACTTCAAAAGAATTTGAAAGAAAGAAACCAAGAAAGGGAAGAATTAGAAGCTGAAGTAGTCTCGCTGTGTGAGGAAGTGAAGAAAGGAAAAACTATTCAAAACTATGCCAACAGCACAAGGGCATTGGAAGAAATCATCAACAATCAACGATCTTACAATGGAAAAACTGGCATCGATTAAAAATAAGAAGAAGCAGGACCTTCTACAACAAAATACAATGAACCTATGATATCTAATATGCATGTAGACTTCATTGGACAAGATTCGCAAGAATAACCTTGGAAGACAATTCCTCGACGAAAATTTCCATCCAAGTACCAACATATTTTTTATGGCTATTGTTATTCAAGTGGAAAATTTGGTCATAAAGCTATAGAATGTCGCACACAC
This sequence comes from Pinus albicaulis, assembly GCA_034641835.2. NCBI lineage: Eukaryota > Viridiplantae > Streptophyta > Pinopsida > Pinales > Pinaceae > Pinus > Pinus albicaulis. The sequence goes on from CM076574.1 coordinate 1,162,057,828, forward strand.
CCTAGGAACGAATACAATTCCAGGAGATCTATCAAATATGAACCTCCCAGGGCTTAGTGAAATATCAATAGATTTGAACATTTAAGAAATAATATTGAATTTTACAAATGTCGAAACTTTGGACACATAGCCAAAGACTGCAGACTTGAAAATCCTCTAGAAGAATCTTCGAAGCCACAGAATGAACAAACATGGAAGAAGAAGAAGAATGATAATTTTTCTCTCGCTCTCAAGGCTCAAAAGAAAAAATATGTGTGGTATGTTGATAGCGGTTGCTCAACGCATATGACTCGAGATAGAAATAAATTTGTATCTCTGAAAGAGAAGAAGGATGGAACCGTGTCCTTTGGAAATGATGGATCTTCAAATGTTATAGGATCAGGTACTGTCACTCTTGGAAGCAAAGATGTTCTAGCCAAGAATGTTCTTTTGGTTGAAAACATGAATCACAATCTGCTCAGTGTTGGACAAATGTGTGATCAAGGACACACAATACTATTCAACTCCACAAAATGTGAAATCAGGAAAGGCGTGTATGGTGAAATTGTGGCTATAGCAAGTCGAGCTCCAAACGACATATATGTTCTGGATGAAGCAACTAAAGCATGTCTAATAGCTAAAGAGGATGATAAAATAATTCGTAGCAATGATGATCGACTAAGTAAGAATTTTGCTACAAAGGTGCAAAGTGACTTAGAGATGTCTTTACTTGGTTGCAAATTGAGCATTAATGACTCATCTAAGGATGTGGATCAAAGGTTGTACATATCTATGATTAGCTGTCTTCTATATGTAACAGCCCCCCGACCAAATGTTATGCAAGCAGTTGGACAAGTAGCAAGATTCCAAGCAGCACCAAAAGAATCACATATTAAATATTCGCCAGCATTGGAATATCTTTGCTAGAAGCTTGGGATTCTCCCAAGTTCTCATTAGATTTTCCTTTTTCAGAATATAAAGGGGGAGTGGAAGTGTGTACAAGTCTGCAAGATGGTTGTGTGTCAGCGTGAGTGAAAGTGTGTACAGGTCCGCAGGATGGTTGTTTTTCAGGGGGAGTTACCCTTTGCCATTGATGTCAAAGGGGGAGAGAATGTTGTAGGAAGAGATGTCATGATCACAGGGGGAGTACTTGTGTTGCCATCAATGCCAAAGGGGGAGATTATTGATCAGCGGTTGTCATTGATGTCAACCCAAGCAGCACCAGGGGCTAGCCCAATATTGCATGATAATTTTTACCTAACAAATTAATATATTCTAGGTCAATAATGCTTTTTATGGTTTCCACTTTTCGAGATGTTTCCGTTGATATATGGCACACCATGTAATTCTTCATGGTTTGAGAGATATTCATGTTTGAAGTTTGTACCCCCAGTTAGTGGGCTAAAACCCCATGGGGTTGGGGCATGGGTCATTGAAAAGTCATAATTAATATTTTTTAAGCTCCTAAGATCCCTCCCACGTTCACTTGTTGAAGCCCCTCTCAACTTAAGCATTCATATAAATTGTGATCTTCATTTCCTCCTTATGTGTGGGATTTGGCCATCTAAAACAGGTCATCGTGGAATTTTTGCTCTAAATTGTTTTCTACAAAGGCTAAGAAGCTGAAATCTTTATGCGGTGAAGCTGAAATCCTAAGGAAGCTGCAGTAAAAATTTCAGACCAAGTTGTACAATATGTTTCGAGATATGATCTGTGGAATTAACAGTTTTTATAGGCTCCTGAAATTTATCTCAAAGAAGTGACCTTGGTAAAATAGTCATAACTATCTCTTTGAGTATCGGATTTTAATTTCGTAAAATATTTTAGATAGTGCGCATTCTTTAGATTTCTCTCTATCAAGGTCAGAGGAAAATGAAGAAACAGTGACACGTCGCACGCCGTACAATTGTGCTTTGCTGAAACAATCCATAATTAAGGTAGTGTGAGAAATTGGGTATAACTCTCTCTTGAAGAATCCAAATTGGGTCAGACCTGTGGCATTGGAAATAAGACTCAGAGGACTACTAAAAGACCAAAAATCAGATATTGAGGATCTGAAATGACAGAGATACACCAGATTCAATATCGAGCTCCTAGAAGGCAAGAAAAAGCTAGATCATGTGTTGTCAAGGATTGCAACGGGCCAGACTTTCTACAACAAAAAATCAAAACAAGGTGCAACAGAGAGTAGCATGACAATAAAATCATCCAAGGTGCATAACAACAGCAAGAAGTTCATTATATGAAGTCTTCAAGTGGGCAGCACTGCATACAATCATTGTAAAGGTATCATTGTACCTAGTCATTGTAAATACATTATTGTACAAATTGTACTAGTATCTATCTACCAAGGGTTGAAGAGGCAGCGTTGGGAGGTCTAGGATCATCATTAGGTGTTTGTGTCAAAGTTTGGGTTATGGTCTAGTATATCTTCTGCTTCTACATCATTCTATATCATTGTAAAGTGGACCATCTTCCCTGGTACAAGAGTCCATTCATTTTTTATTCTTCTATAGGGTGGTAGGGTGGTGCTAGGGTGAGTTGTAGCTCATTAGGTGTTGGGGCATCCATTAAGTTGACTACTGAATAATCTTGGGCGTTGGAGCGTCCATCCAGTGGGAGCTGGAGAAGAATTATTTTCTAGATTCTAGGAAGTTGGAGCTTTATTTTCAATTGGTGTTGCAAAGAATTATTAGAAAAGCATTAGGTGGTTTTTGTCTCGGAGAGAATTTCCACCTTAAAAACTGTGTGTATTTGTGTTCCTCTTGTTTGCTGCTATCATTGTACAAACACTGATAATAATTAAAGATTAACTAATGCTCTAATTGAAAGAAATAATGATTCACCCCCCCTCTCAGTATTTCCAACAATATCATCACCCTGGCCCGCCTTCCACTATCCTCCCACTGATCCATTTACCATCAGCCACCTATCCTCCTCCATTCTCCATTGCGGAGCACCTTGTCCCATCATGCTCCCTCTCCACTATTGATCTGGATCCCCCAGATCCAACGGCCCAAAACTAATTTCGCGCCCATTTCACCAAAACATTTTAACGCGCATTTTGAAGGCGAAAAAATTGGTTTTGAGTTGGACACGCGTCACCATCTGTGCGGTGTCACGTCCAAAATGACCAATACCACTTACCACTTATCCCTCATCTAAATACCACCTCGGTATTACCCAAACCACCTTTTGTTTTCTGCACCAATATTCAAATCCGCCCCAGTTCTGCATAACTTCTGCCATGAATATCCCCTCCTCTACAAATTCTCCAACACCCACCTCGAGCCTCTGAAGCAGTCTAAACCACGAAACATAGTTTTTTATCTAATTTTTTTATTTTTTTGTGTAGGTTTAATGGCAGCCTGAAGATTACAGGCTCTCCAATAGCAACATCCAAGTTGAAAACGCCCAGGATGACGATCCTTAGGGTTCCAACAAGCAAAAATGGAGATCCAGTGTTTATTCCAGTGATTTTCAATGTTTCATGGACATTGGTTGACCAACGAAACCCTCCAGCACAGAGAAAAGCCACCTGTACGCAAGAAAATAGTGAAGAAAAGTTAAGATTAAAGCACAGACAGTGAATATTAAAGGTTAAAGTCAAAATTCAGAAGATCAAGGACTTAACCAACAAATAATGGACAAGGACACAGTTTGAAGATAAATCAATTTAAAGTTAAAAACAATCAACAAAGGACAAAGCCAAAATGATTAAAGAAAGACCAAAAAGCATAATCAGAGGCCTAATCAGAGTTTAAAGCATAAACTATATAGATCAGTAAGACATATTGCTTCGAATGCCACATCCACGGAAGAAATTACTCCTCCAAAGGATTAAAATGCCACCTTCCAGCCTATTTTCCCCTAAAGATACACAAAGTTATTACAAAACAGAGATATTTTGTAAAGATAGCTCAGAAGTTATTGCCATCCTACCTAAAAATCCTAAAAGTCAACAAAAAAAAAAAAGTAGTTCAAAAGAGTTAATGTAACACAGAGCTAGACTTAAATAGATTTTGCCTTGGGCCTTGCATGGTCTCTAAGGTAAAAAACCTTAAACTCTATCATTTATGAACAAATAGAAACCCTTTCTTTCACTCCACCTCCTCATTTACCTATAAATACTATATGAGGAGCTCATTGTTATTGTTGGTTGGATTATTATTGAAGTGTAAGATAGTTGCTGAAGATGTTGAAGTACTGTTGAGTAGTTGAAGAATACTAGGCTGAGAAGAGAAGTTTTGAGTTGTAAAGACCTGCTCAAATTGAAGTATGTAACTGGTTTGAACATCAATAATACAAGCTAATTCATGGGATCCTGGTCTATGTTAATGGTGATGTTTTTCCTCTATGTATTTGTCCTTTCTTATGTTTTACATGTTGTCCATTTTCTCTGATAAAGAACAGAAAATTTAGAGTAGGATTTACTGTCAAAGTACTGTATTTCTGTCTGAAAGCTTTATCTTTATGTTTTCTTCTGCTAAGGTCTGATTGGAGGATTCTTAATTGCCCTCCAGTTTTATCCAGCTTGTTGTTTTAAGAATGATTCAAAAGAGTACAACCAGTGAAGAAATTTTGGTGAACCCATGTCTTTTCTGTGTACAAGTTGAGATATTGTTTTTGAATATTCTTTTCAAGGTTTGCTAAGAAGAGATAACCCAGGGAATTCTATGGTTTTCCCTATCCTCTGGCTAGTCTTTAACAGTTTCTTTAAAATATCCCTTGAGAGTATGCCAAAAGTAGGCTGAATTTAAAGTTTTTGTCTAATATTAGGCTATTTTCCTTGTTCTCTTATATGTTTTCTCCTTTCTGAAAGTAGTCTTAGTATTACTGGATCATTGTCTAAAAAGTGTTCTTTAAAAAATTCTATCCAAAGAAATATATGGTTTTCCCTGTCATTTGGCTTGCTTCAAACAGTTACTTTGAAAGGATTTTCTTGTTTTAGTGAAGTTAATAGATGCTTAAATGGTTGTTAGCTTTGCTTGTTTCAAAATGTCTTAATGTTTCATAACACAACTCAATCTAAAAGATCCTTTGATATAGATGACTTGCCCTATGGAAACCCCTGAATAAATGTTGTGCAATTAAATCCTTTTGTGACTCCATAGCCCAATGGGTTAATACTGTTTCATGACCTATCTTTTCAGCTGAAACATTCTTTCACTTTACTCTCACCTTCACCCTTAAAATGACCTCTTCAGTTAATGATATCCATCCCAACCAAACAAAATAAAAAAGTTCCTAAGAGCTTCATAACTAGCCTAATATCATAAACAAATCATAAAGATATATCCTTTGAAAACACTTAATAGAGAGATCCCTCTCTAAATCCAGGAAGGCTAGGTCCTAGGATTCCAAAGTGGTTCTAATGTGCCCCCCTACAATGTTTATTCTTGCCATTATTTTAAATCACAGGGAGCCAACATAGTGGCAAAAATACTGGGGAACTAATAAGTAATAGATAACTTCACAACTCCGAAAATCCCATTCTTAAACATGAATCAAGTGTCTGCAAAGAGTGGTTCCTGATTGTTGATGGTGGACAACAACCAGTCCTAGAAAAACAAGTAAACTCTTCCACCTAGTGAGTCCACTGGTTTTCAGTAGGTCTGATGATTCCCCTTGGTTTTCCATAGACTCCACCGGGAAACTTATTTCATCATAAAAACATCATTAAGACCCAGTTAAGAGAACTTTGTGGATTAAGTTTTCTTGCACAGATTAGTTTGCCTCCAAAGACTGTCATACTTGTCTAAAATTTTCTTATCTTTGAGTCTAAATCCTAGCTTTCAAAAGAATCCATACCAGATCCCATCCTGACCCAAATCCTCCTACAATAGTTGATTATCCAGAAAGCATTCTTAGGAAATCTCCAACATCTAAGAACCCAACTATTATCAGACCAATTTACAGAGCAAGTTCATTTTTTGAAAACCTTACAGCTCTGCAAGATACCCAGGTTGAATTACCTTTCATAAGAAACCTATCTAGAACCAAGTCACTTAGTGGTATAGATCAAATAAACTTCGAGACTGAAAAAATCACAACATAATAGCAGCAGAAAAACCTCCCCATCCACTCCACCTGATCTTCATTTCATTCATAAATTTGGTTTATCTCATCCTAAATCTGCTCAACAGTCCCTCACTGATCCAATTACCTCTTTTTCACTCGCTTACACATCCACAGTCCAAACCACTCCACTTCATCATATACCTCCTGTCACAAATCCTCCTCTTGTAAACCCCCCATTTCTCCCACAACTTCATATCATGGAAATGTGGTATGCTCCCTTAGTCCTTCCTTTACCTTTAGTTTCTCTACCACAAGATTATCTGTCCAAGATTCGATTATATGATTCTAGTAGTTCTACTACAGCTCAATAGCATGTGGATAGAATGAATGATTACTTTGACAGACAAGAAATAGATGACGAGATTGTAAAACTTAGGATGTTTTCTCAAATTTTAGGGGGAGAAGAAAGAAAATGGTTCAAAGGCTTAACCGCTAATAGTATCAATGACCTCCCCTCTTTTCATCAATTATTCCTAAACAAATGGGAAGTCAAGAGAAAACCCCTTCAAATATTGTCATAATACAATGATCTTAAAAGGAACACTGGAGCGAGTGTCCAATATTATTGCACTCGATTCAATAATTTGTATAATGCACTCCCTCCAAATTGAAACCCCCACAAGGATTAGCCTTGATAAATTTTCCTGAAGGATTTGACCCAGATATGTATATCAATTAAGGGAGAGAGAACCCCTCACATTAGAAGACATGCAGAAAGGGACAGTAAGTGTAGAAGCTAACCTTAATTCCAGAAGGGCTAGATTGAAAGTAGAAAAAAAGGTTACCTACAAAGATGAAGCTAGACCGTCCACATCAGATTCCAAAATTGATAATTTTTTCAGAACCATGGAGATGATGATGGAAAGAATAAACATGAATGAAAGAGAGTATCCTAAAGAAAACCAAAAAACTCCTCAAAACAAAAATCAGAATTAGAATTTTAGAAGGAATCCCCCTCAAATTAGACAAAGAGGCCCTGATCAACAAGTCAAACCTCCTTTCCAATATAATTGTGTTGATGAGGATGAGGGAGTGATTGAAGAAACAAAGGAAAATCACATAAACATGTTGGGAACAAATGATGAGGATACTATCTTCCTCACTAGGAAAGAACAAGTCATGTATACACCTTATGAAGAAGAGAGCCTAGAATATGCAGACTACCAACAAGGCTTTGAAAATGCCATAATATAAGTACATAAACAATATGACTTAAGGATTAAAAAGAACCAAGAAGTTCCCAGGAAAAATACCTCCGAAATCTCTGCTAAAAACAACCCTGTAAATACTTCCAAAAAGACAGCTGAAAACAAAAACATAGTGGCTGAAAGTTCTGATCAAAACAAGGGAAAAAACACCCAAATTCATGAAAAACATAGTGGTGACCCTAGCAGCACTAGCAACTCAGCTAACGCTCCTAAAAAAACCATTTTAACTGATGTAAATAATAAAAACCAGCAAGTTGATTTTGCTGAGAAAATAGTGACTTAAAAGGCTGAATTAAACATTTCCAAAACTCAAACTCCTTTTAGCATAGAGAGTGAAATTGTCAAGATAAAAATCTCCATCCCTCTCACTTAGTTAGTCACTCAATATGTATATAGGTCCCAATTGTTAAAAGCTTTGAACATAGGAGATCACAATGACTCTGTTAACTTAAATGATGACAAACCTGAGCTTCTGTTTGGACCAAAAATTGAAGGAAAATTTCAAGAAGGAGGTGTTCCTCCATTTTATGTCAGCTCAAACATCCATGATAACATTCTACACAATGCCATGCTTGATTTAGGAGCATCATGTAACCTCATGCCCAAAGTGATAATGAAATATTAGGCCTTGAGGTAACCAGACCTTATAAATATTTATACTCCTTTGATTCTAGCAGATTTAAATGCCTAGGACTAATAAAAGATCTCTGTGTCAATTTATCACAAATCCCAGCCAAAATCTTAGTAATGGACATTGTGGTGGATGATATCCCCCCCAAATATAGCATGCTTCTTTCAAGATCTTTGGGTGCTAAGTTGTAAGGCACAATGCAAATGGATATGACTTAGGCTACCATCCCTGTTTTAAGTCAACCTAGAAGAATCTATAGGGAAACAGACATGAAATACATGGTGAGTAGTCAAGAAAGACTAGAAAACTCCCCTCTTTATTCTATATAGACTGACCTTGACTCATTCATTCTTTATAATGATGATATTCCTAATGAGCAAGGATTAGAAAATAAAAAATCAGCCAACATAGTGGCAACCATAGAAAAAGAGGAAGGGAAAGAAAAATCATCCAAACAGTTTGCTAAATCAGAAAATCACAACAAACAAAATGAAGGTCTTGACCATCAAAACAGTCATCAACATAGTTCCAATCATCACAATCAAAGAGAAATTCCTCAACACATTAAAAACCTTGAGGAACAAGACACAAATAAACATAGTGCAGATCCTCAAAAAGAACACAGTGATGATAAAAATAAACAAAACAGAGAGGAAAAAGAGGAAATTGATGAAAAATATGAGAACAATCCTCTTTGGAGCATGATTTTTGATGGGTATTGTACTAAAACTGGTGCAAGGGAAGGCATATGGGTGCACAACACTGAAAACAACCATGCCGAAGGTCATTCATACAGATTAAACTTTCAGTGCACCAACAACATAGCAGAATATGAAGCACTCCTCTTAGGACTACAATTCCTTAGAAAACTAGGAGCCAAGAGGATAACAGTTCATGGGGATTCAGAATTGATAATTAGGCAAGTAAATGGGGAATATACTACTAAACATTCTAGACTGAGAGCCTATAGAGATGATGCCATGGACCTATTAAAATCATTTGCTAAATTCCGACTTAATTTTGTCCCTAGAAATCAAAATATTCTTGCCAATGGATTAGCCTTTGCTACTTGTACATGTCCAAAACCTTATGAAAGCAAACAATATACAGTCCAAGTCAAATATAGACCAGTAGTCCAAGACAATGAAAAATACTTCCAAGTGTTTGAAGGAGATAAACAAATAGAAGACTTCCTACAGTCCAGAAATGAATTCAAAATGCCAAACATAGATTTAGAGTATGAAGAAGATTGTCCTACTGAGGAAAAATAACTTTTTAAAGAAGAGGAAACCCCTGAGATTGCTGATATAAATCTGTTAACCAAAGGATGCAAACATAAAATAGAAATATGCACTAAGAAAGAAGATCTAGAAGTGCTGCAGTCTAAACATGAGAGCTTGCCAAAAGGACTAGTGCCTCTAGAAAAATTGTTTGACTTTAATGATGTTGCAAAAAGGCCAAAAATAGAACCTACTGAAGCTAAAGTAGAAGAATGTAATATAGGTAGTAAAGAAAGACCTAAAATGATCAAATTATCCAAAACACTGCCAGCTCACGTTAAACTGAAATACCTTGATTTTTTTATAGAATTTTCTGATGTGTTTTCATGGATTTATGAAGATTTAAAATCATATGATAGAGAAATAATTCAGCATAAGATACCCCTCAAAGAAAACCATAAACCTTTCAGACAAAAATTGCGTAGAATAAACCCTGTGCAATTACCTCTGGTTGAGAAAGAAATTAGAAAAATGTATGGTGCTGGAATTATAGTCCCTGTGAAATACTCAGAGTGGGTATCTAATCTTGTATCTGTTAGGAAAAAAACAAGAGAGATAAGGCTTTGTATTGATTTCAGAAACTTAAATAAATCCCCATTAAAGGACAACTATCCCTTGCCCAAAATGGATCATATCTTACAAAAGGTAGTAGGTTCAAAAATAATTTCTTTGCTAGATGGCTTCTCAGGATACAACCAAGTATTGGTACACCCTGATTATCAACTCAAAACAGCCTTCACGACACCTTGGGGCACTTTCATGTATGTGAAAATGCCTTTTGGTTTAATGAATGTTGGTGCCACATTCCAGAGAGCCATGGATATTGCATTCTTAGAAGAAATAGGTTACTTCATTGTGATTTACTTAGATGATATTACAGTTTATTCCAAAACAGATGAAGAACACCTAATACACCTAAGAAAAGTCTTTGAGAAATGCAAAAAATATGGTTTATCCTTAAATCCCAAGAAAGCATTGTTTGGTCTCCAAGAAGGTAAACTTCTTGGACATATCATATCTGAAGAGGGGATAAAGATAGACCCAAAAAGGACCGAGGGCATATTGCAAATCAATAATCCTAGAAACATCAAGGAACTTCAATCTTTCATTGGAAAGATTAATTTCTTAAGAAGGTTCACACCCAACCTAGCTGAACTCCTTAGAAACATGACAAACATGCTTAAAAGAGAAGGAGTCAAATGGACCTTAGAAGAAAAGAAATCCTTTGAATTGGTAAAACAAGCACTTACCCAAACACCAGTTCTTATAGGTCGTGATTTTCCAAAATATTTCTTCATATTTTTATTTTCATCAGAACACACAGTGGTTGTTGTCCTCCTACAGAAAAACATTAAGGGACTAGAGCAGCCTATTGCATTTTTCAGCGAGGCATTAAGAGATTGTAATGTTAATTTTTCATAAACATTGTCAATCGACAAAGAAAATCTATTCCAGAGATAGAATATAGGGGAATTTATTATATTTTTCACCTTTAAACAAAGGATGAGCTCCAGAGGCTACCTGGCCCACTAGCAGACTCTGTCTATAGAGTGATTGTCAAGGGAAAATATCCCCAATAGGAAATACAACAAGATTGGGAATCTCCCAACATTGCAGCTACAGCAATAAAAATTACATAAAATGGAAATAGTAGTGACTCATGAACACATAAAATGCTGGAGAACTCAATGGCCATCATATTAGAACATAGCAGCAATAAAATATACAACTCCTTGAGGAAATGACCACTCAATTAAGGCACAACAAGCCTCAAGAAAATTGTACAAGGAAACATGAGAAACACTGTTGCATAAAGAAAGCCCTAAGCCATGACTGCGCAGTTATAGAGAGGAACTGCTGCATAAATAATTAAAATACAATGATATGTAAATGTAGGCTCAAATAAAGAAGGGGGAACATGATCTCAACCCCGGAAAATACAATAGCTCAATCCTCTAAAAGGATTCGCTAAAATCTATACAAAATTGTCATTTTGCAGAAATGTCAGAGTTTCTAGGTAGCAGCAACTCAAGTGCTAGAAATGAATTGAGAAGGCTGAAATAGATATTGTAGATGAAGAGCCCTTCTCCAATGAAAATCTGAAGTGAAAGGTTGATCCTTTCACCCAAGACTTCTCCTCCAAATGGATGTCAATCCCTCACAGCAAATAATCACCCATGAGAATGTTTTATAAGAGAGTGACTGCGTAGCCTCTGATGGAAAGTGGTTGGCCTGATGCCAAATATCATAGGATATGCTCAAGAACCACCATTGATGATCTCCCAATTAATATAACCTCTCTCAACTGAAAAACAAGCTCTGGATGATGTGTGGAAACCTCCCCAGCAACACCCAGCAACACTGCACAATATCTGATGCAGAAACTGCACTAATGTAGATGGCTGAAGCTATGGCCTAAATGCCTCAATATGGAGGATGAGTGAAATCCTTCATGAGCTACTCAAGAAGGAGAGGAAATCCTCAACAGGACTCCCTCGTTCCCGAAGGCACTGCAGCTCTGTTGAACAACAAGAGGAAGCAACAAGTCTCCAAGACTTGGATGTAAAAAATGATCAAAGATAGTCTCAATGGCTACCTTTCTCCTCTTTTAAACAATGAGCCTTCCCTCCATGGGCCCTACTTCGAATTAGGGTTTCCTCCCTCTAGAATCTTCCCTCCTATGTTGTCCCACATAGTGTTGTCCAACTCATGCCAACGCAGTTTGACTTGGTCAACCTTGGCCAAGCATGTGTGAAAAAACCTCCTTTCACACATGGAGGTGTGAAATATAGATCCAATATGATCCTCTTTCATACTTAGAGGATTTTTATTCTCTAATTAAGCAAATAATGGGTCCCCTACCCATTTTATTCATATCCTATCAAAATTTAATGTTCAATAAAAATTTGGAACATTACAGTCCTCCCCTCTCAAAATATTGCTTGCCCTCAAGAAATTGCAAGGATAAACTGAGTTTCTTTCTACCCTTCCTCCTGTAGCATCCTTATGTGATGATCTCCTCAAGAAAAGGGATGCCCTATCAACAATAAAATCTCTAAAATGTCCCTCCAACATATGCAATCCATCCTTGGGGTGAACATTCCCAAAAAAGCTATCATGTAGAAACAAGTATCCATGAAGGAAAAAGAGCTATCTAAGGGCCTCCTTGAGGCATGAGACCTGATATATAATGGGACTGATCATCCCCATGTGAATCTCCCATCCTTAAGCCACCAATCATAAAAAAATAAGCTGCCTCCCAACAAGGCAACTCATGCAAAATCTCCTTTCACCTTGAGCTCCATAAATGAAGGTGGGCTGAAATCTGATCATGGAAAGCACTATAACTTTCCCCTTGCTATCGTCCTATACACTTATGATAGGTGCAGAGTATTTACTAATCATGGGCTACAAATTTTTTGCCTCCAAATGGAAAAATGAAGAGTAATCCCCCAAGGATCTTCCCTCCAACAATGAAAATCTGGCTGGCCCAAGACATGTCATCTATGATGAATAGGACAATATCACCATAGAATTCCCCCATTACATGTTTTCTATAGGTTATACCATGTGCAGAACATTCAAACAATGCCTCTTAGGGTCACAACGCAATCTCACCCATTGTGGCTGCAGAAAATAGAAAGGCAAGTATTGTACAAAAATATCACTTCTACTACTGAACAGTAAATAGATGAGTGAACCATCAATACAAAATAAAATACATGCCCAAATATAAACAATGGATGGATTTCATCACCATATTCATGGCCCTCCTCAAAAGAAATCAAATAAAGGGTTGTGGTGGCCATGTCTCCTCTCATGTTCCCATTAGAACATTCAACGCAGAAAATATGGGAGCCCTTCCTCATCAAGGACACATTCATCCCATGTGTCTCTCCTCTGATCATGTCCTCCATTAATATAACAGCAATATCAGCTAAGGGGACCATACTCAGCAATAAAATGAGGCAAGTACTAAAGGTTTCATGTTATGCAATGATGTACCAACAGTCTCCCAAGTAGTCACAGTGCAGTTTTTCAAACTGCTGCTTCAGAAATTTATATGGCAAAAATGTTTCTTAATACATGGTCAAGTATATGAGTTGGCTGAAAATGCATGTAGTGAGAAAACCTTTTCCCAAGGCCACATAAAATATGGCTGTCTCCATCATAAAAATTGGCCCAATTTATCCATGGAGCAATCTGAAAATCTTGCCCTCTTGTAGAGCCATGCACTACAAAATAATGGTAAGAGTATACAAATCAGCCAACATAAAAACATATTTATTACCATATATCAGGAGTAAGATGATGTATGGATCCATGAATGAACCCTCCATGGTTTTTTGGCATGCTCCCATGAAGAGAAATGAACTAGATGCTGCAAGAAGATCCTTCTTCTCATGCTTGGGATCAAAGTCAAGAAGAATGTAGCATAGTAATGTATCTACTACTCCATCCATCTCACCTCCTTTTTTTCCATCAAGTGAAACAGATATGAAATGATCCTGGGACCTGTGGGTTATGGATCCACCACACTTCTGCTGGGCACACTTTATCAATAAGTCACTACTCCAAAGAGACAACACTGTTGGCCTATACCCATAGGCTCTCATCAATACCAAGCTCCATTCTTTGACATACTCTTTGTCAAACATATTTTTCATAATCCTGCAATACATAAGAAAATCCTCCCAATGTGGGAGTACCTCTCATCATTGAAACCCAGGGGGAGAATTCAATTTCCTCCTCCTGCAACATCATGCAAAGTATGAGAGCAATTTTTCCCTTGCTCTCCCAAGCAAAGCAACAAGGTATTTTGCTGCCCTCCCATACTTCCATCATACAACTCATGTGATGAAGACGCAATGGATGATATGAGTATCACATCAACATCATGCATCCATAATCTATGCTGCTCAATGATGCAAGTATCCTACCATCTCCTTTCCATTCTTCTGGTACTCCTCCCATGAGGGCTACCATCCTCCCAAATCAATTCTTGCTCTTTGCATTTCATGAGAGTTTGAAATGAAGCTCCTTGGAGACCTCTTAGGAATGGCCTCTCTCCCATGACTATTTTGGGCCTATGAGGATCCAAATGTGATGGAGGTGATGTCTCCTCTCCACCTATATTCAACAACGCTGCTGGTTCCTCCAATGATGTAGCAGTTGTCTCCTCCTTCGGTTCACTTGTTTCAGGATTCTCTATGGAGGTGTCATGGTTTTTACTTCATCCTCCAATGGTCCACATCCCAACCTCAAGGGCATAATGAGACTCATCAATAGTGCATGAGGATGAGGGTTCATCTCCTCCTTGAACCCCTTGCATAGCGCAGTACAATCATGAGGCCCTAAAGTGGCTAGGTGATTTGATCCTTGGACCTCCTCATATGAAATTCCACCATTCTCAAGATTATTTGCGGAAATAGAAAGTGAAACTTTACTCATACCTTGGTGGATCTTGGGACCTTGTTGTGTGGCTGCAATGGCTCTTCCTTTAATGGCTTCCTCATCCATATATGTAGAAGGCTTCTCCTCCAAATCTGTAACAGCATTGGTGCAATTCTCCTCCCATGGTGGAATGGCTTCTCTTCCTTTGTCCTCCCTCCATCAAAGGTTTGGATCAATTCTTGAGAAAAGTATCCAAAGGAACTCACCCTTGAATGGACCAAGGGTGAGAACCAACAAATAGAGGTTTTATCCTCCATGTGCAGCGCTACCATCTCCACTATTTATTTCTCTGCCACTGGATGTAGCAATAAAATTGCCTCCAGCTTCTTCTCCCAAGCTCTAGCCGAAGTAACTCCATAAAATGTAGACAATAGAAGCCTATTGCCTCTGATTTATCCTTTTCCATAGGGAATTCTCTCCTCCATCTACTGGATAGACTATGATAACGTTGTAGCTCTCCTGAATGTTGTAGAATGGGGTTTATAATCACCCAAGTACTTGCTTAAGATCTAAAAATCCAAGCATCTCCCATGCTAGTCTTCAAGAGAATAGGAAGTGCATGGACCTTCCTCTCCTCCTCTTTTCTTCTCCTCCTCCTCAGGGAGGCTCTTATTTATTCCAAAAATAGATGATATCAGTCTCATCTTCTTCATCATTCTCCTCTAAAATCGAACTCACAGGTTGTGCCAGTTCGATGCTCTGATACCACTATAATGTTCCTTTTTTAGAAACATTGTCAATCGACAAAGCAAATCTATTCCAGAGATAGAATACAGGGGAATTTACTGGATTTTCACCTTTAAACAAAGGATGAGCTCCAGAGGCTACCTGGCCCACTAGCAGACTCTGTCTATAAAGTGATTGTCAAGGGACAATATCCCCAATAGGAAATACAACAAGATTGGGAATCTCCCAACATTGTAGCTACAGTAACAAAAAATACATCAAACGGAAATAGCAGTGACTCATGAACACATAAAATGCTGGAGAAATCAATGGCCATCATATTAGAACATAGCAGCAATAAAATATACAACTCCTTGAGGAAATGATCACTCAAGTAAGGCACAACAAGCCTCAAGAAAACTGTACAAGGAAACATGAGAAACATAGTTGCATAAAGAAAGCCCTAGGCCATGACTGCATAGTTATAGAGAGGAATTGCTGCATAAATAATTAAAATACAATGATATGACAATGTAGGCTCAAATAAAGAAGGGGGAGCATGATCTCAACCCTGGAAAATACAATAAATCAATCCTCTAAAAGGATTGGCTGAAATCTATACAAAAATGGCATTTTGCAGAAATGCCGGAGTTGCTGGGCAGTAGCAACTCAAGAGATGGAAATGAATGGAGAAGGCTGAAATAGCTATTGTATATGAAGAGCCCTTCTCCAATGAAAATCTGAAGTGAAAGGCTAATCCTTTCACCCAAGACTTCTCCTCCAAATGGATTTCAATCCCTCACAGCAAATAATCACCCATGAGAACGCTGTCTGAGAGAGGGACTGCACTGCCTCTGATGGAAAGTGGTTGGACTGATGCTAAATATGGTGGGATATGCTCAATAACCACCATTTATGATCCCCCAATGAATAGAACCTCTCTCCAGTGAAAAACAAGCTCTGGATGGTGTGTGGAAACCTCCCCAACAACACCCAGCAACACTGCACAATATCTGTTGCAGAAACTGTGCTGATGTAAATGGCTGAAGCTATGGCCTGAATGCCTGAATATGGAGGATGAGTGAAATCCTTCATGAGCTACTCAAGAAGGAGAGGAAATTCTCAACAGGACTCCCTCATGCCCGAAGGCACTACAGCTCTGCTGAACAGCAAGAGGCAGCAACAAGTCTCCAAGACTTGGATGTAAAAAATGATCAAAGATAGTCTCAATGGCTACCTTGCTCCTCTTTTAAACAATGAGCCTTCCCTCCATGGGCCCTACTTTTAATTAGGGTTTCCTCCCTCTAGAATCTTCCCTCCTATGTTGTCCAACTCATGCCAACGTAGTTTGACTTGGTCAACCTAGGCCAAGCATGTGTGCAAAAACCTCCTTTCACACATGGAGGTGTGAAATCCAGCTCCAATATGATCCTCTTTCATACTTAGAGGATTTTTATTCTCTAATTAAGCAAATAATGGGTCCCATACCCATTTTATTCATCTCCTATCAAAATTTAATGTTCCATAAAAATTTGGAACATTACAAAGATGCACCTTTGAAGTATAATATAATGGAAAAACAAGATTTTTCCTTGGTCAAAGCCTTAAAAGACTTCAGAGTTTACATTTTACACTCACACATCATAGCATTTGTGCCTCATTAAGTGGTAAAAGACATCTTGACAAAAGATCTGGATGGAAAAAAGAGGAAAGTGGATCATTGTAATAATAGAATATGCAACAGCCCTAAGAAAACGCGCGCGAACAGCTCCTCTGCATGCGTTCGATTAGGTCAGAGGCCGAAGCGAAGCCATTGCCACCGCCATGGGCATGCCTGGGGGTGGGGAGTCCTCTCCCACCCCTCCACCTTCTTCTGCAGAAGCTTTTCGAAATATTTTATCGCAAAAAGGGAAGAAATGGCCAAATCCCGACGTCCCGAAATTTATCAAAAAACTTGAAGAAATTCCAGAGATTGCCCTGCCTGAGGAACAGCCGATCAAAATTGCTCTTACCTTGGCTAACAGAGGTTTGGTAGGGAAATTTATGGGTCGCTGGCCATCAACGAAATCTACTGATGACTGGGTTAAGCGAAACTGGAGGCCTCAGCTGACAAACAATGTGATCTGTTATGCTGTCGGAAGAGGCTATTTTATTTTTGAATTCACTACCAAGGAAGATCAAGATCTGGTGTTCAGAAATGGTCCGTATTTCATGGGAAATCAGGGCCTATATCTTAATAAATGGACCCCTGACTTCGATCCTTCAGTAGATGTCCCTAAGGAGGTTCCCGTATGGGTTCGGCTCCCCAACCTGCCGATTCATTGCTGGAGCTTTCACTCCCTACAAATATTGGAAATGGGCTGGGTCGATTCATTGAAAAAGCTGATAACAAGGGCCAATATACATGCACAAGAATCTGCGTGGAAGTCGACTTGGAAGATGGTCTTCCTGAAGCCGTAAAAATTTCAGTTGGAGATTGGCATCATTATCAGAAGCTGGGCTACGAGCAATTTCCTTTCAAATGTATAACCTGTCATGAGCATGGTCACTTCCAACGAAACTGCCCAAAAGCCCCATCAGGGGATAAGGTGGAAGATGAAGGAAGGAAAGAGATAAAAAAGGCAAGGTTGTCTCAAAGTCTACTGAGCAGAAAATCTCTGGGCCAAGGGGGAAGCCTCAGACTAATTCAATTACCAAACGAGCTCCAAAAGATGGCCCCTCCTCAGGTGAAAAGGTGGACGCCATTGAGATTCAAGAAGAAACTGAAGATCTGTCAAAGAAATTGAAAGGAACCGATGAAGAATTAACTGTCCCTCTAGCAGATGTTGTCTAAGGGGGAAACGGAGGCAACGAGGAGCACATTAGTCTAGCCTCTGATTCTGGGGGAGAATCAGAAGAGAGGGAATCCGACTCAGACAGTTCGCAAATCACTCCTATCAAGTCGGCCAGGGGATGAAAATCCAAGAAGAAATAGAGAGAGGAAAAAACTTATCTGGATGTACTCCAAGGATCCCAGAAAACTATCAAAGACATGATGAACACCAGATCCAGGCGCAAACATAGCAAGGCTCCAAAAGGAGCCACAACCTCCCAAGCCAGTAAATAATGAAGTACGTCTCTTGGAACTGCAGAGGGTTAGGCAGAAGGCTGAAAGAAGAAGCCCTGAAAGACATTGTGAGGATGTATTCACCTGAAATCCTTCTCATCCAGGAGACAAAGCTGGAGTATATTCTTCTCCTCCAAGCTAGAAATTTTTTTTGGAATAAAGGTCACGGAAGAGCTGTTAGTGCTAGAGGCGCCTCTGGCAGGATTTCCTCCTTCTGGAATAGCTCCATATATGATTTGATTCACGAAGAAAGTAGCCCCCATTGGCTTTTTACTCAGCTCATTCACAAAGATTCTGGTCAACAAGTAAGTATGTTCAATATTTATGCTCCGGTCTTACCAGTTGAGAAAAAAATTTGCTGGGACTCACTCCAATCCTATCTATTATTGCACAATCTAGAAAAAATCATTATTGCAGGTGATCTAAATGTTACTCTAGCTGTAGAAGAGAAAAAGGGGGGTTACTCCGTCAGGGACCCAGCTAGAGAATGGGTTGAAGACATAATGCTGGGCTGGGACCTCGGGGATATCAAGCCTTCTTCTAGGAAATTCACTTGGTCCAACAAAAGATTAGGCCCAAGCCATATAGTTGCTCGTTTGGAAATATTTCTCGTCCAAACCTCTTTCTTGACATGTGGTCTAATGGCCTCCTCTAAAATCCTTCCAAACGGCACTTCTGATCATAAGCCCATAATCCTTGAGCTCTCCCTGGATGGAAACCTTGGCCCTATTCCCTTTAGATTCAGTCCTCTTTGGATTTAGCAAGATGGTTTCCAAGAGGTGGTCTCAGAGGCCTGGAACCAGCATGTCCTAGGATCCTCATTCTATGTGTGGGAAGAAAAATTGCGGGGTCTTAAGAGAAGGCTCAAGGAGTGGGCTAAAACATTGAAAACACCCACTTCCAAGAGAAAAGAGTCCCTTGAAAGCCTTGCTATCCATCAATTAGCAATGGAGAATTTTGCTGTAACTCAAAATCTACTTCAAAAAGAAGTTGAACTGCAAAAATATTTCCATAGAGCTGGTAGGGAAGAAAAAGAGTATTGTAGACAAAAATCCATAAATCTTTGGTTACATGCCGGCGATAAAAATACCAGCTTTTTCCATAAGCAAGCCGAAGCTCGCAAGCACTTCAAATCTGTTTCAGAAATCCATTTCCAAGAAGCGGTGGTTAAAAACTTTGAAGGCATCAAGAGAGCAGCCTTCACTTTTTTCAAAGAGCTCTATTCGGGGCCTGAAGATCCTCCTATAGATCCCCATGCCTATCCGTTTGATCTAATTCCTCACTGTGTTCAAGATTCTGTTAATGCTATGCTGACTGCTCCGATCAGTCTGGATGAGCTCAAGAAGGCTTTGGACTGCATGGAGCCGGATAAAGCTCCTGGCCCTGATGGGTTCACAGCTAGGTTTTTTCTGACATGCTGGTCAACAATAAAAAAAGACCTACTGCGAATGGTTAGAAAATCTCAGTCATGCACCAAGATTGGAGGCAGCATCAACTTGGCCTTCCTTGCCTTGATTCCAAAAGAGAAAGGAGCTTCTGACTTTATCAGATTCCGTCCCATCTCTTGGTGTAATACTAGTTACAAACTGGTAACCAAAATAATAGCCATCCGCCTCAAGAATATTCTGCCGGTCATCATTTTGGAAAATCAAGGAGGATTCATCAAAGGGAGAAAGATTCTGGACAATATTTTGTTGGTGCAAGAAGCAGTTCACTCAAGCTGCCAAAGAAAAGAGAAAGGAATGGTGATTAAGCTCGATTTGGCTAATGCCTTTGACAGGGTGAAACATGATTTCCTGTTAACTGTGATGAAGAAATTGGGCTTCTCAATAACCTTCATCAACTGGGTAAAAGCCTGCATTGCCTAGCCTTAGATTGCGCCGTTGGTTAATGGTCGATCTACTGAATTTTTCCAAGCCTCAAGGGGATTGAGACAAGGTTTTCCTCTATCCCCGCTCCTCTATGCTATTCAAGCTTCTGTGCTCAGCTTCCAACTAGACTACAGTCAACAGATCCAAACTCTGCCAGGCCTCAGAATGGTTCACAATGTTAAAGACATAAATCATGCCCAGTTCGCCGATGATACTTTACTGCTTGGAGGAGCAAGCATAAATTCTGCAAGATCCTTCAAGAAGGAGTTAGACATTGATAAGGAGGTCTCGGGCAGCAAGATTAACTATTTAAAGAGCACAATCTACGGTTGGAATTGTTCGATCAAGGAACTGATGGACATAGCAAGGCTCTTAGAAATGAAAGGAATTCGGATTTGGGATTCATTTAAATACCTCGGGATTCCAATCTTCAAATCCACCCCTAAAGTTTCCCACTGGATTCCCCTGCTAGACAAGCTAAAGCTTAGAATTCAAGCCTGGGGAGCCTCTTGGTTGACTAACGCTGGGAAGGTTATCCTTATGAAATCATTTCTCACAAGTCTGCCACTATATCAGCACTCCATTCTGCTTGCCCCCAAAACCTTTATCAGTAAAATGGATAGTCTGTTGAGAAGATTTCTATGGGAAGGGGGGGGAAATAATGAAAGAAGGCTTCATTTGGTTAAATTGGACACTCTTAAGAGACAATTCTTGGAAGGAGGTCTTCAAATGAGAGATTTGGCTGCCCAAAACCTTGCTCTGGGAACAAAGATTCTGTGGAACATTGTCTCTGGGAAATCTAGTTGGAGTAAAAGAGCCCTGTGGAAGAAATATTTCCATGGGCAGTGCCTGAGGTGTTTGGATCAGCCTCCAAGATCTTCCAAAGGATCTCCGGTTTTCAAACTTTGTCTCTCTACTTTGGAGCACTTCAGTCACAATCTTTACTGGATTCCTGGTAATGGGGAAAAAATCAGAATTTGGGAAGATTCGATCCTAGGTGATCACCCTTTGAACCAAGTGGAAGGTCTTGCTAATATTAAAAATTGGCTTCAGAACAACAATAAGAAAACCCTATGGGACATTTCCAACTGGACAGATGATGCAGGAAGACTGTGGGATAGCTGGAATCTGGGGGAGGTTCCTCATTGGCTATTGGGGGAAGCTTCGTTACTATTGGATAAGCTTCAAGGAAAATCCCCTTCAAAGGCTATAGCTAAGGACAAACGAGGGTGGGGCTCCCTCTCAGGATCATTCTCTGCATCTGAAGGTTACAAAAGTATGATGGTTGTTCCTAATGTCCCTCCTAATCCAACTCAATGGAAATTTATTTGGGCCTTCCCTTCGCTTCCCAAAGTTGACTTCTTCTGCTGGACGTTAGCGCACAATAGTATCCTCACCAGAGATAATATGAGAAAACATGGAATTAAAGGGCCCTCCAAATGCCCCCTCTGTATGTCGGATGAAGAAACAGCTAACCACCTATTTTTATTGTGCCCCTTTTCTCATGATGTTTGGAGGGGGGTCCTGATGTTAGGATCTGATAAAGTAGAGCTTCCGGGAAATATCCCAAATCTGCTCCAAAACTGGGCCATTTTATCTCCATTCTGTCTCACCAAAAAAACCCTTCTCAAAATTTCCTGGATGTGGATCCCCAAATTCATTTGCTGGAAACTGTGGTTGGAGAGGAACAACAGACTATTCAAGGAAGAAAGCTGTGCTCCTGCAAAATTCATCTCTAAAATCAAAGCTCTATTGGGAGAGTCTTTGGATATCAACCCTGCAATAAGAAATGAAATGGCTATGGACAGTGAGGAGGAGCATTGGCTCGAAGAACTTGCTCCAAATTATAAGGACAGCTCCATTTCCCCTGCAAGAGCCCATGCTAACTGGGAAATTCGATTGGAAGAACAGGAGTTTATTAAGTGGAGATCTGCGTTGGAGGATCACTGTCTTTTCTTCAAAGGGGCCTCTAAAGGCAACCCCGGGGTAGCAGGTGGAGGTGGGGTTCTTCTGAGCCCTGGGGGATCAATAGAGTTGAGGTATCATTGGGGGCTGGGCATTGAGTCAAACAACAGAGTGGAGGCTTTGGCTCTGTGGCAAGGGCTAAAGCTGGCAATCAAAAGGAATTTCCTATCAATTTCGGTCTTTGGAGACTCCAGACTTATCATCCAAGCTCTGAATTCCCAAAAGAACCCATCGCAGGTTCACTTAACCTCCATATTCAAGAAAATCAGGCTTATTCTGGCCAAGTTTCATAAAATATCCTTCTACCATATTCTAAGGAATCTAAATTCTCAAGAAGATCTGGAAGCCAATCTAGGCTCTACCCGCAGTCGGAGATCCCTGTTAGTCAATTCTGTTGAATCTATCTGCAACATTCCTTAATATTCTGATGATCTACCTGTATTGTAGAATTTGGTCAAAATCCAGCTCTTTTGGTTAGCTTCAGCTTGTGCAGTCAATGGCTATTGATCCTGGACTCATCTTTGACAATCCCATCATTGGCCCTGCCTTCTACCTCTGCTTTTTGCTGTCTCTTCTGCCGTGCAAGATCTGGGCGGGCAAGAAAAACTGTTCCAAAGGATGCAGTAATAAGGCTTTGGATTTTCCTTATCTTGCAAGAACATCCGGCCAGCTCACTGGAACCTCTAAAGGCACTCAAAAGCACATTAAAAAACACATGCAAGCTCTCATGGAGGAATCACATGATGTCTCTTTCAGGCTCTTTTTCTGCAAGGGTGGAGGAAACGCAAGCTACATCGAATTTTCAAGACTATTTATGCAATATTAATGCATCTCCAGAAGCAGAACTAGCCTTCTTGAGGTGTGCTACCCATGGCGCTTTTACTATCTGTATCAAGACTCGAGACCCCTCTCTGTGCAAATTGAAAATCAATCTAAGACATAGCAGAATTGTATCAGCCCGCGGCAGCTAGTTTGCCGCCCTTTAATAAAAATACCCGTTATTGTAAAAAAAAAAATACTAGAATATGACTTAGAAATCAAACCCACTAAGCTCATTAAAGGCCAAGGACTAGCAAAACTTATGGCTGAATCCAACTTTCAAGCTCTTGATATAAACATGTTTAAGGCATTAGATGAATAGGTGGAGTTGATAACTCCAATTATTGAAGATCATTTTCTGAATTCATCTTGGTATGCTGATATTTTGTATGTGCTACTTAATCTCAATGTCCCTCCTGGTTTGTCTAAAACAAGGGCAAGGTTTCTAAAGTTAAAAGTTGTTAATTACTGCAATTTAGATAAATTTTTATATTGAAAAAATGTTAGTGGATTATTTCTTAAATGCTTGCCTGAGAATGATGCAGATAAGGTCAAGCATGAGTTCCATGAAGGAGAATGTGGAGGCCACCTCTATTGGAAAACCACTTTCAACAAAATCCTTAGAGCTGGTTATTATTGGCCCACCCTCTTTCAAGATATCCACAACATAGCCATTGCCTTTCATAAATGTCAGATCTTTGAACGCAAAAGGAAACTGCTACCGTTACCTCTGCATCCTATCATTGTTGAAGCTCATTTTCAACAATGGGGTCTGGACTTCATTGGGGAAATCCATCCTTCCTCATCTTCAAAACACAAATGGATCCTCATAGCTACTGATTACTTTACCAAATGGATAGAAGTCATCTGTGCTAGGAATGCCACAGACTCAGTCATCATTTCTTTCCTTGAAAACCATATCTTGTCTATATTTGGTTGTCCTATGAGAATTATCACAGACAATGCAGCTGCATTTGGATCTAAAATGATAGTTGATTTCTGTCATAAATTTCAGATTACATTGGGCCATTCCATAGCTTATTACCCTCAAGGTAATGGGCTGGCAGAATCCTCAAACAAGAGTTTGGTAAATATAATAAAGAAGTTGTTGGAAGAGAATAAGAAAACATGGCACAATAAGCTAGTACATGCACTTTGGGCAGAGGGGTTGACAGTAAAAAATTCAATAGGAATGTCCCCTTATCAGCTAGTTTATGGAGTAGATGCAATATTTCCAACTAGTTTAGGAGTTCCAGTCATGAATTTTATCCAAGAGGTACAGTCTGAAGAAGATGGTATGATCAGAAGAATAAACCAGACTATACAATTACAGCAAACCAGAAAGGAGGTCTACAGCAGAGCACAACAAGTACAAGAAAACATCAAGAATTTGTTTGATAAAAGAACAAAGGCAAGTGATTTTAAAATTGGTGACAAGGTACTAAAATGGGATTCTAGGAAGGAAGATAAGGGAAAACATGGAAAATTTGAAAATTTATGGAAAGGCTCTTATCTCAGTCAATCTGCTATAGGTAACAATGCATTCTTCCTTCAGGAGATGGATGGAGCAAAACTTTTTGGAGGTCCTGTCAATGGTAGGATGCTCAAACATTATTTTGTTAAAATATTTGTTCAAAGCTTTAAAATTAATTATAAATAACATAGCTTGAAAGAAAAAGGTGAAATACAAAAACAAGAGAAAAAGAGAAAAGAGGGCAGATGGAAAGAAAAGGTACAGCCCTATACCAAAAAAGAGAAAAATCTGAAAGTGTGCAATTCTAAATGCCACTACTATAAATGGAACTGTTATTCAGTCATACAACCTAATCATGACTGAGTAAATTTGAATTTTGTGCTGATAGGTTAGTGAGAAGAAGATTTTCCAAACAGTGTAATCTTGGCTTATCAATAGAATAGATTAGGATAGAGAAAGAATGGTTCTAACAAGCTTAAAATCTGAACCAAGAAAAGAAAAGAGAAATAGCTCCAAAAAGATCAAAACTTGAGCCAAAGAAAGAAGGAAGGATGCTTAGAAAATTTCAGATCTGAAGCCTTCACAATTTTGTTTTAAATTTTCTGCAAATAAAGTCTATGTGCAACTTGTACATAATGCTATAGCCCCCATAGAAAATCAGACTGTCTAATCCTTATTTGACTGTGTTTTAAATTTCCTGTTTTAGAAAATAGAGAATAAAATCTATCAAACAGCTCAATCTTGACAAGATAGTTAGAATAGGTAGAGAATTACTAAGTTAAACTGTCTAATCTGAACTCATGGAAGATATAAGGGTAGAAATAGATTAGTTTACTACTTTCAAATAAAAGAATAAAATGATTTTGAAAGGGTTTGCAAGTCCAAGTGCACCCACTGAAGAAAAATGTTAGGAGAAGTAGGATGTGTAGGTAGAAATTTTGAGAGAAAAAACATCTGATTGTGGAAAATACTAATCATCTTTTAAAGCATCATGATCAAAAGAGAAAGGAACATTGTAAAAATGCAGCAAAAATACAAGGCACTGGTCTACTTTCCAGAGATTGGTTTCTGAGGTTCTTGACAGCTCCAAGGAGCTGCCCTCCCCAATTGGAGCCACCGTTAGCCATCTATAAATTCTGTTATACCTCATGATGGCTAATTAAGTTTTTAGCTTTCAAGAAACAAAAATTTTGTAAAAATCTTGTGAGTTCTTGAAAGCCCCCTGTCTTCATTTTTGTCAAAACATCACTCCACTGAAATCTTCACTCAACCCTTCCAAGTTATCCTGTTGATTCAAATGAAAACTATTTTCAAGCCCCTCTTCTACCATTTCACCTTCATAAAGTCCTCCAAAATCCCTCCATTTTCCACTCATCCTCACCTATCCTAAACATTCACCTATTCCACTAAAAACCCATTTTTACCCTTCATTTTCCCCAAAACCCCTCCAAACCTTATAAAACTCCTTTATTTGGTTTAAAGAACCCTTTTTATCCCTATCGAAACATCAAAAAAGGTTCAAAAAACCTTTGTTTTAGGCCTAAATCCGCTCCATTTGAAAATAAGGCATTAAGCCCTCTTGGCTTAAACCTTAGCCCTTTCATCCTCATATGACCTAGTGTCGCTGCCATGCGCTAAAGACCTCAAACCCCTCTCACCCTAACCCTCAGTCCCATCCTATCCCCCGTAGGACCTTATCTCCGCCCCTTCCTTAAACCCCTTTTTCACTTCTTTTCACCCTCTCTCCACTTTATCCCATCATACGATCTCCACCATAGATCTTGTTGATCTGACGGCCACCGTTAAAACTCAAGTGCTAACTCCACCCGATCAACCTTTCCACCTCCCAACTAATTTTCTAATATCATCACCCTGGCCCACCTTCCACTATCATCCCACTGATCCATTTACCATCCGCCACTTGTCCTCCTCCATTCTCTGTTGCCGAGCACCTTGTCCCATCGTGCTCCCTCTCCACTGTTGATCTGGATCCCCCAGATCCAACGACCCAAAACTAATTTCGCACCCATTTCACCAAAACGTTTTAATGCACATTTTCAACATGAAAAAAGTGGTTTTGGGTTGGACACGCGTCACCATCTGTGTGGTGTCATGTCCAAAATGGCCAATACCACTTACCGCTTAACACTCATGCGAAGACCACCTCGTTATTCCCCAAACCACCTTTTGTTTTCCGCACCAATATTAAAATCTGCCCTGGTTCTGCATAACTTCCGCCATGAATATCCCCTCCTCTGAAAATGCTCCAACACCCACCCCGAGCCTCTGAAGCAGTCTAAACCATGAAACACGGGTTTTTATCTAATTTTTTTGGTTTTTTTGCAGGTTTAATGGCAGCCTGAATATTACAGGCTCTCCCACAGCAACATCCAAGTTGAAAATGCCCAAGATGACGATCCTGAGGTTTCCAACAAGAAAAAAGGGAGATCCAGGGTTTATTCCAGTGATTTTCAATGTTTCATGGACATTGGTTGACCAACGAAACCCTTCAGCGTAGAGAAAAGCCACCTGTATGCAAGAAAACAGTGAAGAACAGTTAAGATTAAATCATGGATAGTGAAGATTAAAGGTTAAAGTCAAAATTCAGAAGATCAAGGACTTAACCAACAAATTATGGACAAGGACACAATTTGAAGATAAATCAATTTAAAGTTAAAAACAGTTAGCAAAGGACAAAGCTGAAAATGATTAAAGAAAGACCAAAAGGCATAACCAAAGGCCTAATCAGAGTTTAAAGCACAAATTAGATAGATCAGTAAGACAGATTTCTTCGAATGCCACATCCACAGAAGCAATTACTCCTCCAAAGGATTAGAATGCCACCAGCTAGCCTATTTTCCCCTAAAGATACACAAAGTTATTACAAAACAGAGATATTTTGTAAAGACAGCTCAGAAGTTATTGCCAACCTACCTAAAAAGCCTAAAAGTCAACAAAAACAACTAAGTAGTTCAAAAGAGTTAATGTAACGCAGAGTTGGACTTAAATAGATTTTGCCTTGGGCCTTGCATGGTCTCTAAGGTCAAAAACATTAAACTCTGTCATTTATGAACAAATAGAAACCCTTTCTTTCACTCCACCTCCTCATTTATCTATAAATACTGTATGAGGAGCTCATTGTTATTGTTGGTTGGATTATTATTGAAGTGTAAGATAGTTGTTGAAGTTGCTAAAGTATTGTTGAGTAGTTGAAGAATACTAGGCTAAGAAGAGAAGCTTTGAGCTGTAAAGACCTATTAGACTTGAAGTATGTAACTGGTTTGAACATCAATAATACAAGTTGATTCATGGGATCCTGGTCTATGTTAATGGTGATGTTTTTCCTCTCTGTATTTTTCATTTCTTATGTTTTACATGCTGTCCATTTTCTCTGATAAAGAATGTAAAATTTAGAGTAGGATTTACTGTCAAAGTACCCTATTTCTGTATGAAAGCTTTATCTTTATGTTTTCTTATGCTAAGGTCTAATTGGAGGATTCTTAATTTCCCTCCAGTTTTATCTAGCTTGTTGTTTTAATAATGATTCAATAGAGTACAACCAATGAAGAAATGTTGGTGAGCCCATGTATTTTCTATGTACAACTTGAGATATTGTTTTTGAATGTTCTTTTCAAGGTTTTCTAAGTAGAGATAACCTAGGGAAGGCTATGGTTTGCCCTGTCCTCTGGCTAGTCTTTAACAATTGCTTTGAAATATCCCTTAAGAGTATGCCAAAAGCAGGCTGAATTCAAAGTTTATTTATGATCTTAGGCTATTTTCCTTGTTCTCTTATATGTTTTCTCCTTTCTGAAAGTAGTCTTAGGATTATTGGATCGTTGTCTGAAAAGTGTGCTTTAAAAAATTTTGTCCAAAGAAGTCTATGGTTTTCCGTATCCTTTGGCTTGCTTCAAATAGTTACCTTGAAAGAATTTTATTGTTTTAGTGAAGTTAATAGATTCTTAAATGGTTTTTAGCTTTGCTTCTTTCACAATCTCTTAATGTTTCATATCACAACTCAATCTAAAATATTCTTTGATATAGATGACTTGCCCTATGGAAACCCTTGAATAAATGTTTTGCAATTAAATCATTTTTTGACTCCATAGCCCAATGGGTTAATATTGTTTCATGACCTATCTTTTCAGTCGAAACATTCTTTCAATTTACTCTCACCTTCACCTTTCAAATGACCTCTTCAATTAATGATATCCATCCCAACCAAACAAAACAAGCAAGTTCCTAAGAGCTTCATAACTATCCTAATATCATAAACAAAGCATAAAGATATATCCTTTGAAAACACTTAATAGAGAGATCCCTATCTGAATCCAGGAAGGCTAGGTCCTAGGATTCCAAAGTGGTTCTGATGTGGTCCCCCGCATCGTTTATTCTTGCCATTCTTGTAAATCTCAGGGAGCCAACACATTCAAAGTACAATAACTTCTTCATATGGTGTCAGTTTTTCGATCCATTCATGGCTCCGGAATGAGGAAGACAACATCTATGAAACCATTCTGGTTTTATCCTAATCCTATAACTTTGAATTTTGAGCTATCACTTAGGTCCATGATCTAGTTCTAATCATAATGGGATTATAATAGTCTGGAATATGAAAGGACACATCCTTGTGATATCCAAGACCTATTATGTGCCTATTTATGACAAGATCTTTAAGGTTTGAATATGGGCTTTAGAATGATATTGTTATCACTCAGAAAAAGTGAAACGTTATTTGGCATGGTCATAGAGTTCATTTGTCACAAGATGATATAGGAAAATTTAAAATTTTCATCTTTTATCTATCCTAAGGTTCAAAACCACCTCCATTTAGGTCATATCATGTTCTATCAGTCATCATTAGGTGTCAGATTTAATTTCCTAAACATTCAAATTAAAAAAGGACACTTAAGCTACTACATATTTTTGTAGTATTTTACACTGTGAAACAACATTTTTCACTACGAAACTCCTTAATAGTTTCGTAGAAAAACTGTCAGAAATTTAACTAGATTCGCTATGAAAATATGTCTTTTTTTTGTCCTGTCAAACCTGAGGTGTAGTGTCATTTCACCATTGGAGGAGATAGGGTGGATGTCATTCGATTCTGTTAGGGTTAAATCAAGGTACAAAGGTCATGTATGAGGTCATCATTACTATTTTTTGCATGCATGTGTCATGATTAAGGCATGATTTGTCATAAAAACTATAAAACATTACCCAATTGAGTCTTTTTGTCATTCTTCACTTCATTTTTTTATGTTATTGAGTTTCTGGAGAGTTGCTTCACCAATCCAATCTAGTTGCTGGCATTCTTAAAAGTTGCAGGTGTCACTAATCAAGTGAGGCTGAGAATATATAAATTCACCATGGCTGCAAGGAAGAAGACTAACAAAGGTGGTAACTGCCTCAGATATGAGCCCATGGACATGAATTTGTTAAATTAAGATCTAACTGCCTTGGATATATTCAGAAGAATAGGTTGTTTACAATTTTTCCAAAGGCTGCAGGGTTGTCTTCTATAGGTTTCTAAGGAGTTTTCTATCAGTTTCAATGGGACAGCTTCAAAGGTGGGAATGTTAAACCTCACAGTAACACCAGAAACCATTTCTCCAATAACATGAATCTGTAGAGGAGGGGAACAATGGTTTAAAGGCATCAAGTTCACCATGAAGGACTGCAAATAATTCATCAAGCCAAAGCATAGTGAAATTGATCTCACAAATGCTATCCCAAGGAGCTACATGAAGGACAACTACTTAAAGCTGTTGCTGATCATTCAGAAGTTCTTCACCTGTGAAGGGAGGTTTCACATGGTCTACTTCTATCACCTTAGGATTCTGCTGCATTTTGTGGGTAAGAGGTCTCTTGACTTACCTTTTTACTTATACAAAAGCTTAGCTAAAATGTCACATAAGGTTCAAGTTAAAACAGAAGGAAATGAAACCTCTCTTTTTCATCATGGTTTGATCAAGTTGTTGGTGTTAGAGGAGTTAAAGAGATTAGGCAGAGACTTGTCATATTTTATGTTCATAATTGGTTTTGAAGTAGATGTTTTCACTCCTAAAAGAGTTCCCAAACCTAGAGATATTCCATCACCTTCAGTGGCAGAGTAGTTAGAACCAGTGAGCATGGAGACAGAGTCTTTGCAAAAGATTGACACACCCAAAGCTACACCTACAAAAAATAAGCCAACATTTAGAAAAAATGGAAGCAAGAGAGTTACAAGGAGCCAAATAGTGGTTAAGGGTAACTTAGAGGACATATTTCATGCCATTAATATTGAAGAAACTCCCATTGTCCAAGCTGAAGACATAGATGAGGGAGAAATGAAGCTTAAGAAAGGAAAAACAGCTAAGACGTTAGAATTTGCAGGTGATGATGCTTGTTTCATGTTTCAAGCTAGAAAACCAATGATAAGACATGCAAGAAAGGTCTTAGAAAGCAGAAAAGAGGCTCAGAAGGTCAATGAAACTACTTAGACACCACCAAGCATAATAGACCTCTCCTCACTTGCAAAAGAAGATCTGGTCATGAAACAAAAGAAGAGCAACGAGAAAATCACTGAAAAGTCAGAAATTGAAGCCCTTAAAGAGCAGTTGAAAGATGCAAGTAAAGAGATATCAGTCTTGAGGAAAGAGGAAAAGAAGCATAGAGCTGAAAGAGTGCAGTTTGAACAAATGAGGAATATTTGGGAGGATCAAGTCACAAGTGTCTCAAAGACCTTGGACAACATAGAAAAACTGATAAAGTGGACTAAACCACTAAGAAGAGAGGTAAAGCACATAAAAAAGGTAAACCTAAACTTGTAATCCAATAATAGGACATTGAAGGGCCAATTCAAATACCTTCAAGAACAATTGGAACTGATTCATGAAGAGCTGGAAAAGAAAGGTTTGAAGATGACTGTGGTTGAGGAGCCCATTGCTCAACTGATCATAAATGAGGAGGAAACACCACAGGAACCATAAGTTGAGATTGAATATGATTTATAGGGTTCATTACATGCAAAAAATCAAGTTTTTTAGCTGAAGGTCACCTTTTGGAGACAGTTTTGAAATGGTCAATTTATGCACTTTTACACAGTTTCGTAGCGTTTCCTAGGCTTAGAACCAAGAAAACATTACGAAAAAACTTGTAGCAATATTTTTGCCTCTGAAGTCACTTTTTTCAGTTTTCAAGGAGGTATATTGATAGTGGTGATGTTTCATTACTTTACTGACACCATGGAACAAAAAAGGAGCGAAGTTATTGGGTGCAGAAACCACTTTTTCAATGTTACCAAAAATTGCTACGAAATTGACCTGTTTTCGTAGCGATAAATTTTTAAAGGTTTTGGAGCATCTTAATGGCATTTTTGGACAACTGGACTCCTCCAAAATGTCAAGGGAGCTTATCATCAAATACTCATGACTTAAAGGAAGTGCTGTGGAGACAGGTCATCAGCCAAAGCAACTTTGAAGATAAGGGTTATGCATTCCTGAAAAGTAGGGTTATGTTCCACATGTCTAGGAGGGTTTTAAATATATAAAGTGGTAATGAACCTATCATGTATATTTCGAGCATGTGATGCTTATTTTGTAACTGTCATGTAACTATTTCACAAGATAAGGTAGAGTTATGTAATAAATAGGAGTTAGAGTCCTATTAGGAGATGTTTTCTTTAAGGTGTAGCTGTCAAATTTCAGTTAGAAGTCATGTATTTCAGTTATGTCATGTGGCATAGGAGAATTTTATGGTCTAACCACCAAGCATATCATCCTTATTTTAATGAAGGTCTATTTAAAGACAAAGCATCGAAGTAGTGAGGGGTTGGATATTTTTTGCACCAAATTTCTGCTTTATGTATTTGACTTATATCAGTGATACATAGTGAATTTCTTCTTGATAGACCTGAGATTCTCATGAGTTTTTTAATGTATTATTGATCTATATCTTTATGTTTACCACTTGCAGTAGATTTCATCTCTATTACTCAGAATTCATAATTTTATGCTTTGACTTCCTTTAGTGATGAAATGATTGTGTTTTACTATGTTTTATGTGTGAGTTGCCTTTGTTAACGACCTCTATCTAGCTCAGCTTCCATGTCAAGAAACCTTGCCACTAAAACTACTGATTGTTGACTCCATATGCCCAATGGTAGTAAGGCTTCATTATTTTCAACTTGCAAACATAAAAAACAAGTTACATTTCTAATAGATTTATCCATCTAGTACCATCATTATTCAATATCATAAAACCCCCTTGAGAGAGCCCTCTCAGACTGAAGAGGCTATGCTTCAGTCAAAAGTTGGTTTGAAACAATTACACTGAGTTGTTTGATAAGCAGCCAATCAAGTACAATTTTTTGATAAAATTTTGGTGCATCTGTTGAGAGTCGAAGATATACTTTTCTTGAAATTTTGAAGTTGAACTCTTGAAGGTAGTAGGATTTCATAATTTTTTCGAGGCTGCAACTACCTTAGTGAATCCATTTAAAATTCATGCTTAAAGGTGGATTCAAAAAGGAGATATACGAGGATTAATCAAGACCCAAATCCACCTACAATTGTGGATAATCCAAACACAATTTCCAGAGGCATTCAAGGTAGTTTCACACAATCAGGTACTCTATTACATACAAAAGACTTGTTCTCTGAAGTTTTAAGAGGTCCTAAAGATAAAAATATTGATGATAAAATTCAGGAAGTCTTGTTTAGGTTTGAAAATGAAATATAATTGACTGAGATTGTTTTAGACCTACAAAGAAGAGGTATTGATACCTCAGCCTTAGTGACCCAAGAATATAAAGAAGAGTTTTGGGGGCAGTGACATCAGAGTGATTGTTAGAAAAGGAAGATTTAGATAAGTTAAAGGAACTATACCCATTTCAAATCTTGCTAAGAAGAAAAAAAAATTCCTTTACCTGATTGGAGTTCAATTGTAACTAGACTACAAATACCAACCAACCCACCTCTTAACAGTTCGTCTTCCTCTACTACTGATGTCTCTAAAACTACCACAGTTCCTATCATCATGGCTGGAAATGTTCCACCTTCACCTGCTGCTGCACCCACTAGGTATGCCCCTCTTGTTCTCCCAACTATCCTTAATTCCCTTCCTAGCAAATATTCTGCTAGAATCAAAACTTGGGAAAGTGATGAAGAGATTATAGTTGAAGATCATGTAGACCAGTTTAACGACTTCATAGACAGGGAGGAGATTTACCATGAGGATGTCAAGATGAAACTATTTTCTCAGAGCTTTACTAGTGAGGTCAGAAAGTGGTTCAAAGCCCTCACTGCAGGAAGCCTGCATAATTGGAATGAATTTGAAGACAGTTTCTTGAGAAAGTGGGGAAATAGAACAAACCCTGTGCAAGCCCTCACTGAGTATAATAGTTTGAAAATATTTTTTGATGAAATTGTGCTAAATTTCTCCAAGATATTTAACAAATTTTATGACTCCATCCCTGTCCATCTTAAGCCTCCACCAGGAGCAGCTCAATTGAGATATGTTGAGGCTTTTGACTATGAATTTTCTATCCTACTCAGAGAAAGAGAATGCCCTTCACTAGAAGAAATGAAAAATGATGCTGTGAAGGTGGAGGTCAATATGATAGCAGCTAAAAAGTCCAATATGGGAAAGAAAAAATTGAAATAATAAGACAAGCCTTCCACCTCAGATGATAAATTTGACTCCATGATGAAAACAATGGAAAAAATTATTGATAGGCTTTCCCTTGGGAATGCCTCTGCACCTCCTACACAACATGAGCCATAGTTTAGAAATCCTCAGTTCAGAATACCTCAAAACCAATAGAGACCAAGGGAAAACAAAAATAAGCTTGACCCTCAAGTAAGGCCTCATTTTCAGCAAAATTTAGTTGATGAAGAAGATCGGCCTGAAATAATAGAAGACTCTATTCATTTCTTGGATGAAAACATGTTTAGAATGTTTTTGAATAAGGAAGAACATGATGAGTCTGATCGTGATGTAAACAAGGATGAGGAACCATCTGATTACCTTAAAGGTTATCAACATTCAATATTTGAGATGTAGAAGAAATACAGCCTCAGAAATAGAAATGTTCCAATTACTACAAATAAAATAAAGCCAAAGAAAGATGCCCCTAAAGTTGTTGAGGTTATAAAAGACCCACCACCTCCTCCTCTTGTCAAAGAGATTGAGAAAAATTATTTTTTTTTTCAGTTTGGAGAATGAGATTTCCAAAATCAAGGTCCCAGTCCTTTTTGGAGAAATTCTTAAGGTGAATATAGAAGTAAAATTTAAAAATGTTGAATTCCCAACCAGGGGCTGCTGACATCCTTAATGTACAAGAAGACCATCCAACCATCTACTTGGGACCAAGATTGGAAGATGAGCAGAATGAAGAGGTGCCTCCCTTTTATGTCAGCCTTAATATTCATGACATGACATTACACAATGTCATGTTGGATTCAGGGGCCTCTCATAACCTCATGCCTAAAGTGATCATGGAAAGGATGGGATTATAAATCACTATGCCATATAAGGATTTGTTTTCTTTTGATTCAAAAATAGTCCAGTGCATTGGTTTGATAAAATATGTTGTTGTTGTTCTTACACAAGTCCCTACCAAGACAGTGGTAATAAACATTGTGGTAGCAGAAATTCCACCCAATTTTGGCATGCTACTATCAAGGTATTGGGTAGAAAATATCAAAGGCACCATGCAAATGTACCTAACTTATGCCACCATCCCTGTTTTTGGTGAGCAAAGAATACTGTACAGAGAAAAAAAGATGGCTTCTATGGTAAGTAGTAAGGAAAAACCTCAGAATTTCCCAATCTATGCTATTGAAACTGAATTAGGATCGTCTATTATTTTCAATGAATTGACTGATGAAGCAGAGGATCAAAAGAAAATAGAAATTCAAGAGGTTGAAAAACAGCAAATCAATGAAGAAAAGGTAGAAGGTTGGTGGTTGTTACACTTTGATGGATCAACAGGAAGAGAGGGGGTGGGAGTAGAAATTTGGATCACAACTCCAAAGGATGAAATTAAGTTACATTCTTTCTAACTAAACTTTGATTGCACAAATAATATGGCTGAGTATGAATCTCCATTTTTGGGTTTAGAAATTTTGAAAAGATTGGGTGCCCAAAATATTTCTATTTGTGGAGATTCTGAATTAGTTATTAAACAAGTTGAGGGTGTATATCAAACCAAGGATGTGAGAATGAGAGCATACAGAAATTTTATCCTAGAGATGTTAGAGACTTTTCAAGAATATTCCTTTATTGTGAAGACTAGGCATCAAAACTCAATAGCTAACTCCCTAGTTGTTTCTGCAAGTTTGTTTATTATTCCTACACATTCCACTGAAATATATGAGGTTGAAGTTCATCATAGGCCTGCTATCCTTGACAACATAATTCACTGGCAAATTTTTGAGGATGACCATCAAGTAAAAAACTTCATAGAATTGAAAGAGGAGTTTGAAATAACACAAGTAGATCATCAAAACATGCTTGCTAAAACTAAAGGTAATTCTAAAGTGTTGCAGCTGAAGAATAATTCTATACGTAAAGGTCTAATCCCACTTGAAAATATTTTTGTCCAAAATGATGTGTTCAAGTCTCCTAGGATACAAGCTGATGATGAAGAGGTTGTTGGTGAGGAAACAGGTCTCACGGGCAAGACCCAGGTTCAGGAATTGGGCCAACAAGGGAGTCTGTTGTAGTCTAGCACCACACCGGCATTTTCACCCTACTCCGAAGAGCAGAGAGTCTCACTTGAGGTGTGCCGTGACCACATGAAGGAGGGGAATAGACCGGTATCAGCAGATGGATCCACAACTCAAAGCTAATGCAGAATCATACGCATACATAACACTGCATATGGAAGATCTCTCAGAACATCATGCAGATAATAATCAATTAAAATTTTAAAGTATTATATGAATCATGCAACACATTCAAGACATACGATATAATAGCAACCTTCAGATATATTAAGAAACATTTAGCAGAATCAAGTGTTACATCGCTCGACAGAATGAGCTTCCAGATTCAATTACAAAGGTCCTGCAGGACAGAGAGAGATACTACAGCCATAACAGATCTATGGAGACACAGGAAATACAATGATGTCGGGACCAGGATAGAGCTCTCCTATGGCGTCTTCTCCTTGGCCTCGTTCTACTCTAACCTCTCTCTCTCTCTCTCTCTCTCTCTCTCTCTCTCTCTCTCTCTCTCTCTCTCTCTCTCTCTCTCTCTCTCTAACCTTTTGCTGCTGGATGACGGCCTATTTATTCACCAACCAGCACAACTATTAGTTTCTCCCGTGTTCTCACTTGGCTGCTTTCGGCTTCTTCCTGTTGAACAGGAGTTCCATTGTCTATCCTTTGCCACATATTTCCTTTATCTGCACTTTTCTATGCCAACCTTGCCACCTATCTCCTACTCCTTCGCAAGCTCGGTAGCTCTGTTGCCTACCGTTGTTGCACCTGCCACGTGCCGATCCATAACCCAAAATCTGTCTTCATGAAAAATTCAAAACAAGGGCCCCAACAGGTCCCGACCACAATCGCTTGAATCATCCTGAGTCAATCGCAAATCATTGTCTCCACCTCCATGGCTCCACTTGTCCCCGTCTTCTGTTTTGCCAGCTGTCCCTCTTCTATGTGCTCAAACAAGGGCCCCAACTCAGGGAACTTTGTAAGGGCCATGACCTTGAGTTCCTGGAAGGAAGCTACAGCCTTCCGCCACTCTTGCATAATTGGTTCAGTTGCGGCTACGATTTGAGTGACGACTTCCTCTCCTCCTTCAGTTGGGAGCTTGCCAAAGAAGGTTGAGACCTGTGTACTGGCATGAGTGACCAGTTGCTACATCTTCTGAGCACTTGCCATGACAGGCTGCCTGAGCTCTCGGAGGGCCTGCTTGGCCGTTGCTGAACTAGCCTATGTCTGCTGAATCTGGACTTCTAGGCTATCTGCTATGGCATATAGTGGATCAAGGGAGACTGGGTCCTTTGCATTCTGAATCTCTTTGTTGATTTGTTGAAGTTGTAGAGACAAGGGTTGGGTCTTGAGAGTCAAGGCCATCGTATGTTCTTATAGACCCTTCAGTAGGTCATACGCTCCTGGGTTGTAGCAATTAAGGCTTCCTGCACTCTCTCAACCTATTCCTGTCTTGCTGTTATCTAGTTGGCATAAATGACCTGGGGGTCTGGCAGAGCTGGGCGGGCCGCTAGAGCTGCTTTGAGCTCGTTATTCTCATGTCGAAGGTTTTCCCATGCTACCTTAACGTGGATAGCTCGTTCACCTACAGCATCGTCTTGGACTTCCAGTGGTGGTACCCGGGTGTCGTAGGCCACTACAGTGGGCCAGATTTCCTAAAAGATTTGAGTCACCAACACAACTTCTTGCTGCAGGGCCCCCTTCTCAGTTCATAGCTGATCACGCTCTTTAGTAAGAGCGATGATTTGTTGATGTTGTTGCTCACATTTTTGTTGAAGTTCGGCGTGGAGCCCATCGGCCAGCTGTGTTGCCCGCTGTATAAAGTGGAACAGATGGGATGTCCCCCATGTTTCCATGTTTTCTACTCCTGACATACCCTACTCTAGAAGCCTTGCCTATAAGGGTTGCCCGCTGGCTACTGACTTGGCCGAATGTTCTGTTGGTGATGGCAGCGGGGTTGGATTCTTGGCCTGGTTGCTAGAATCGCCCATGTTGACATCGGGCCACGATTCGGGAGCTGCTCCTGTATCTGAAGGGGTCGAGTGAGTTGGTTGTTCTGGAGTCTGAACTGGAAGTTGGTCAGATCTATCTTTTATAGCTTGCTCTACCTGGTTGATAAGTTTAGCAAATGTGACGTGGGGGGCTAGGGTTTGGCTAACCACAGGTACTTCTGCAGTACCCGAGTTAACTTCAGTCCTGAGGTCCCCACTAGTCTCCTCTCTGGTGATGGGGTCAGACACGGTGGCGGATGAAGTGGATGAGGTGGAGGTGTTAGGTTCTCGGAACAAGGTGAATTGTGGCAATTGGTAATTGCAGGTGGTGGAAGTACGAATATTCAGAAAGTTAAGTGGAAAAAGTGGGTTGTGGGGTGGAAGCTCACTAGTTATCGGGGTCTCCACGAGGGGTTATTCTCTGATCAAGACTCCCCGGCTACTCTGTCACGGCTGATCCTCGCCAGTGAGGTCAACCACGGAGCTGGAGACTTCCACCCTAGGTTTATTTTCTTTTGGCGCTTCGACTGGCTTTGCAGCTTTTTACTTTCACACCAACGTTGTGGGCGTTAGGGGTGGTGTAGTAAACACAATATTAGGAAATGGGGTGAAAATAGGAGTCGTGATGGGGAGTGAGGTGGACTAGGAGGCTTGGAATTATTCAAAGGTAGGGAATTCAGGAGACACATTGGCTATCTTTTGAACAGTACGATTGAAATTGTGTACCTTTTCATTTGGCTGATCGATGACTGGATTCAGCTACAGTTCCGTCACCCTAGCTGTTTTTTTCTCTGGTGTCTCTTCTGGTATTGGTGCAACCATCATTCCTACGAATTCATAGATGTATTTCCCCTCCCGGACCTCCATCTATACTCCTAGCCATCCGCAGACTTTCGAGTGGAAGGTGTTTTCATCAATGTGCAGCTTTAGGGGCGTCATTTCAAAAGTCATCGCCAGCACACCTTTTGGCCTGAGGAGAGTGTGGTTGTGTGTGACCCCGAACCAGACCTGTTCACTGTATTTTTCCAGCAGAACCCCCAGTATTCTATGTTGGCTCATGAGCACGTCTACCATCATACCATACCAAACTCGGAATCCCTCCTCATTGGCCTCCTTTGAACCTAGGTTGCTGGATACCCTCCAGGGAGTGTATTTCATTACTAGTGGCTGGCTGTCTAGTATCTCAGCTGGTGTCCACCTACCGAGGAAGGACCATTTCGACATGGCGAAGGCCATGATCAAGTACCCGTATATGAATCTCGTCACTCTCCAATAGTTGTCTTCACATGCCTCAAACAACTCGTGGAGAATGAATGAACACAAATTGAGCTATGTTCCCTGGATAGAGTGTTTTGCCACTGAGATGGTGTCTAGGGTGCACTCTCCCTTTGTATAGTGCCTCATCATTTTTCTAGTGATGAGGAAGCATGAAAATTTAACATTGGGCTGAGTAATCAGGTCTATCCTATCTCCCTTGCCTCCGCGTCGTGTACCATACTTGGCGTATAGGTTCTGCTCTCCGTCCTTCCTAGCCCGCTTTGATACCATTTGAAATGTGGTCGAGACTTCCCAACCTTCTTGTGATAATCCTATCAACCAGTGAATATCCTCTGCGCGTATGGGGATCTTCTTCCCCAACCACAATGAGCCATTCTGAATCCATCTAAGTAAGATTTTTGTACATTGCATGGCAGTGCCCATGGTGCCAAATACCAGCAAGTCTCTTAGATTTAGTAGTGTTGATTGTCGGAGGCCACAAAATTCTGGCCGTGTTCTTGATGCAGGGTTCCCGGCTTCCATCAGATAATCCTCCATATACATTTTCTGCTTCATGGTTGAGAATTCAAACTAGTCTGTGAGGTCCGAGTCTATCAAAGTTCCACTATCATATTTCCCGACTAGTGACTCCGTTTTTACAATTCTTCCGTCTATCTCAGGCTCGAAAACTGCTGGGATTGGTCTAGCCATATTTGCTCTGTGCTAGTACACATGTATCACTGCTTCACCTCTTTTTTCCTGGCTCTCTACCTCCTGCAACCTTCCCTGTTCTTCTTTGCTCACGACCTACCTTTCTCCTTGAGATGTTTCTAACTCATAAATCTTCGGCATTCTCACTCTTTTCTGCATGCAGGATATGTAATTAACTAGCATGAGTGAGGTTGATGAGACCCCATAACTAATTAATTATTGCTGGCTTCCTCCACGGCGATAATCGTGTGATTAGTTGCCTGCTGAGGTGTGTTCTGACATCTGCTGACGGTGGTGTGGGGAAATGGGCAGATGCGATGACTGAGGTTACTTCTAATTATGGAAAATTTATTACTGTAAGGTTACTTCTAATTATGGAAATTTAGTTTGCAAATCCTGGTGATCCTACAGACTAACAAAAGTACTGGATGAAATAATGGGGACTAACACTTGACACATTTTCTTATCCTATGTGGATGGCATACTGGAAGCGACCCTCCCCGACCACAATCGGTTGCATTGCGGTCCCTGCAACCTAGCTGTTATTGATGACTTATGCATGGATAAGTGACACTACCTGCGCTCATCTCGAGTGTGAGGGAGTTATTCAACTACTTTATTCTACTGACTTCTCTTGGTTGCGAGAGTTATTGAAAGAAAACTAAAGAAACTTAGTCATGGTAGGGCTTCAGGCGTGCGCCATTCACCCATCTAGGTAAAATAGTACCGTCCAGTTGAGCCAACCAAACTGCTCTAGAATCCT
Source organism: Pinus albicaulis (assembly GCA_034641835.2). NCBI lineage: Eukaryota > Viridiplantae > Streptophyta > Pinopsida > Pinales > Pinaceae > Pinus > Pinus albicaulis. The sequence goes on from CM076574.1 coordinate 1,162,098,786, forward strand.
TGATTTTGACTATGTAGTATGGTCCCAACCAGTGCATCTGCAGTTTCCTTGGAAATTTTTGAAACTTGCTATCATAAAGCATAACCTTGCCGCCAACATGGAACGTTTTGCTCTTAATGTGTCGATCATGCCACGCTTTCTTCCTGTATTTCTAAACTTTCTGATGAAACTCGGCAAGGAACCTTGCCTTGTCAAGTTCTTGTAATTCGTGCAGGCGTTCCTGTAGTGATTCCTCCTCCGAGAAATTTAGGGATGTGGCGATCAGAAGGTTCGGTATGGTGAACTCAACTGGAATCACAGCTTCACATCCATACACTAGCTGGAAAGGTGTTTTATTTTTCAAGCACTTCACTATTGTTCGGTAGGCCCACATTGCGGCTAGCAGATGTTCATCCCAATCATCTCTCTTTGCATTGTAGATATTCGTCAAGCCTTTTTCAAGGATTTTGTTAAACGCTTCGACAATGCCATTGCCCTGTGGGTGGTACGAGCTGCTTTTGTGATGTTGTATCATAAAGGTGTCCAGCAGCGATTTGATCATTTCATTAATGAAGTGTGTACCTTGATCACTGGTTAAGCTCCTTGGGCAGCCAAATCTGCTGATGATGTTGTCAAAGATAAATCGGGCTATAGTTTCTGTTGTACAATCCTACACCGTCACTGCTTCAGCCCATCTGGTTAGGTAGTCCATGGCAGGGATGATGTACCGGGCCTTTGAATGTCTGGCTACATGTGCTATGGGGCCTATGAAGTCGACAATTTACTCTTGTATTTCTTAAGCACTGTACTACTAGCATTACTCTGACGAATGAGCCTCGGATTGAGTCACTCTTTGTAATGACAAAACGCTCTCGGGTTGACATATTAATGTGAGGTAATTAGAGGTGAAAGAGACCCTTTTTATAGCTCTACAGACATCCCACTTCTCAAATGGTTGTAATACAGTCATTGAGTGCAGTGGGAGTTCATCTCTGTGAGAGGGCTTCCCTGTCCTCTAACAAACATCGCATTTCTTCAAAAAATATTTACTATCGACATGGACAGTTGGCCACCATAGTCTAGCTTGCAGCACTTTCCTAGCTGCGGGTTTCGCGCCCATGTTTCCTCCTGCGATGCCGCTATGGCATTCCCACAGAATGGCTTCACGTTCATGGTCGAGGACACACCTCCGCAGAATCTCGTCAAGCCCCAACTTATACAACTACCCTGCAATCAGTTGGTATTCACCAGCTCGAATGACCAGGTGTCATTTCTGGACCAGGGTATAGTGTTGTGGACACTGCCCCATGGTGAGGTATGTTGCAATTTTGGCCAAATAATCCGGTATGGATTCTACCCGGAAAAGATCAGCATCAGGCAACTGATTATCTAGAGAGCCCTTATTTTCTTCAGTCTCCAACCGAGATAAGTTATCGGGCCCGACATTCAGCCTCCCGAGCTTGACAATCACTTTGAAGGTGAACTCTTGAAAGAGTAGGAGCCATCGACATATCCATCCTTCCAAAACTAGCTTATTGAATAGGTATTTCAATGCAGAGTGATCAGTGAAGAATTTCAACTTACCTCTTAGGAGGTTGTGGCAGAACTTCTAGAGCGAGTACAGCATTGCTAGTGCCTCCCTCTCCATGGTGGTGTAATTCTGCTCTACATTAGACATCTTGCGGCTGGCAAAGTACACTGGGTGGTTGACTGTCATCTCCCCTGGTTGCGCTAAGACAACCCCAAGTGCAATATCGAAAGCATCGATATGCACATGGAACTGCTTATCCCAATCTGGGTGAACCAAAATGGGTGCAATTTCCAACTTCTCCTTTAAAGTGTTGAGAGCTAATCTGCAGTCATCCATCCACTGGAACACCTCTAACTTCCGTAATAACTTCTCCAAAGGAGAAGTTATCTTCGCATAGTTTCTGATGAATCTCCTGTAATAACCCGTGTGCCCTAGCGGTGATCTCAACTACTTCATGGTTTCTGGTGCTTCCATGTTGACGATTACTGCCACCTTTGTAGGGTCGATACAGACTCCTTGCCTACACACCAAATGTCCTAGGAGCTTTCCGAATGGAACCTCAAAGATGCGTTTATTCAGGTTCAATGAAATCTACAGTTGCTGACACCGGTCGAACATTATGCGTAGCAGGGTGGCATGATCCTTTAGCAAGATGTAGACTGTCTAGTCTTCCATGTAGACTTCCAGGAACTTATGAATATATTCCTGAAAAGTAGCTATGACAATCCTAGAAAACACGATAGGTGCATTCTTCAACCCAAATGGCATCACGTGATATGCAAAGGACTACCACTCTATGGTGAACGTCGTCTTCTTCTTTTCCTCTTCTGCGATGTGCACCTGATGATATCCTAATAACCCATCGTTGAAGAAGTATGCCTCATTCCCTGCAACATTGTCTAGTACTTCATCACTGAATGGGGTGGGGAATGGATCATGGATGCAGGCGTTGTTCAAACTTCGGTAGTCCACACAGACGCGGATTTCTGATTTTTCCTTCTTATTTTGAATGACGATGGGACTCACCCACTTTTCTTCTTCCACAGGGAAAATCAAGCCTGCCTTCAGCATTTTTTCGATCTATATTTTGACTTTCTTCTTTATCCGTGGGTTCAGCCGGTAAGGTCGATGCTTCACTGGCCTGGCGTCCAGCTTCAATATAAGCATCATCTCTCCGAGATCCCATTTGATCCATTTCGAATCCGCAATTGAACAAGGGAATAGGTCTTCATATTCCTTGAGGAGACTAAAAATTTCCTTCATCGTCTCCTCGTTCCAGTAGTCCCCAACTGTAGCCAGTTTGGGTTTTTCCTCCGTGCCGATGTCTAGCTTTTTAGTCCTCAGCGGAAGTAGATGTATTCCTTCGGTGGTAGGCTCTTATTTGATGTTCCGCGCTCCTTCTGTCTCTTCAAAGTAAAGGTACCTCAGATCCTCCAGATTGTCATCTTCTAGTTCGCTGTCAATCCTTTGCCAAGCCAACTTATGTCTGCCATTAGGGTTCAGCACCAATGGCCTCCTTTCTACGCTCTGATCGAGGAAAAAAAGTATTCCTTTTATGGCATGTAATGCTTTGGATAGAGGGTTGGTCTTCCCCTTAAATTAGAAGCACTGAAAAAATTTGTCTGCAACCTCCTGCAAGGAAATGGTCCCTCTCTTCCTCTCTTCTTCTAAGTACCAGTCTTGCAGAATGGTATCCTAGGAGTGGAAAAACGGATGTACCCACATCTTCCTTAAACCACGCCCTCAAAGCTGCCGCAACACAACTCCACCGCTACAGGGAGTTGTGGTGATTTTTCCACCACCTGGCTGAGGTGGACTGTAATGCTACTTCCATGAGTGGTATTGTTTGCTCCTCTAGTACCTTATCTTCTACCTTTGCAATGAAGGTATTTACTGCTTGCATATTAGACAAGGTGGGGTATTCCCTTATCTTAGCCCCAATCCAATGGATTCTTGCAATACTGGTGCATCTACTCGTGCTGGTCTCATACCCGCCTTAATGACAGTCCTCCCAAGCTATTTTTTATCCCAGCTCCAAGCTCTATACACTTCGCTAGCTTACAGAGCCGGTTGCTATCGATTTAATGTAATCCTCCCTCTTCCCTACTATCATTTGATAGAGGTTGTCCAACAGCTGAGCATCCTCCCTGTTATCTACTGTCTCTATATATCTTGGACCTTAATACAGGTCTAGAGGCTGAGTGACTCTAACTTCCTCATCTTCAAAAATCATTAACTCCTTCTTGAGATCAATGATGGTGTAGTTTTCAAAATCCCAGTCGATCCCTAGCAATGCAGGGTACGGATCTTTGTCTCCCATAATGTCTATTACCTCAAAGTCTGTGTAGGTCTTTACCCCTGCGATGTCTACCTCGACTTCTTCGAGTCTGCTGATTGGCACAATGCAGTACCGGTTTGGCATCCTGAGTTGGATCGACGAATAAGTCAGCCATGGTCACCCTAAAGCTTCCCAAGTCTTCCGAGGTAGGATATTGACGTCGGATCCCAAATCGATCATGGTTTACTTGATCTAAAATCCCGCAACCTGCGTGTCTAGCTGGAACTCCTTTCCTGTTCTTCTTTTGTTCCATTTTACTCGCTGTACATACTATGGTGCTATTTCTGGGGATTCCCTCGCTCCCGCGTTCCCCTGCAACACTTCCTCCAGGGTATGCTTGAGTTGTTCCCGCATTGAAGTGTTGTCAACAATTTTGAGAAATAGGTGGAACCATTCCTCAATCAGAGCCCCTGTATCACTTTTTTCTTCGGTATCTTTCTTCCCAGGTAACTCAATACCTTTGTCTCCCCCGAGCTGGGAAAAATTTTCTACAGCCTCCTGAAAATATTTCTTCTGCATTTCTGGCCTGATCAATTGTTTCGGGGATGCTGGCCTAATCACCCTCATCGGATCCTTCTCACGTGCATGTTCCCCCATTTTCTTTCCTCCTCATGTAACTATGGCTATGTTCTACATTTCCGGAGTTGCTATCCCTCTAGGTTCTGTGTTCACCAGATTCGTGCCTCTCTGCCTTGCTCTTTCCTCCCATTTCTTGATAAGTTCAGGATAGTCTTCTGTCGCGTGTGTGTTCACGCGACATTGGGAACACCACGGTCTTCTAGGTAGGGGACATTCTCTGGCCACATGTCCCTCTTGATCACAATTGTAGCATCTCAGTGGACCCCTTCCTCCTGTCCGGCCTCCCCTCATAACGCCTCCTCTGCCTCTGGGAGCCTCATTCACTCTGTAGGAGGGCTGGTCTAATCGGTCTGCCAGTGCATCTAGAGCTCTGTAATGTTCGGTGCTATGAGTCATCGAAGTGAAAAAATCATAGTACACGTTGTTCGGAACATTGGAGTACTTCTGTAAAATCAGACACATCTGAGGTTGATGACCCACTATTCAGAAAATTTCACAATACTCTGTTGCGGCTTGGGTCAGCTGATTTGGGAACCCGGTATACTGTTGTTGCGGCGGATAGACCCCTTGTGAGTTTATCTGCAAAACTCCTCCGATAGGTGGATCCCCCTGCACTACCGTTGCTCAGATCCCCACTACCTGGCTTCGCAACCGAGGATACTCGATCGCCACGTGTCCTTCTACCAGTAAATGTGTGCACCAGACATTTGGCCTGGCCGGTCTTATGGGCTGCATCTCCTTAAGTTTTTCGGTCAGATTGGAAATTTGATGTTGCAGTCCCAGTAGGGATGGGTCCTGCAAGGCTGCTCCTCCCCTATATTCTTGTGGGTAGCCTGCCATTGCCTCTATCTTCATAGCCTATTCCAATGCATCCTGCAAGTTTTCGATCTTTTTTTGAGTGAGGGGGGTTCACGTCAAGGGAAGCAGAGCCTTAATGAACCAGTCCCTCTAATGATTCGGGTCGATCGGGTAGCTGAGTTTCCCAATCACATCCTTGAACCTATGCATCAGCTCCCATGCAGTCTTTCCTTCTCTTTGCTTGATCTCCCATAGTTCAAATAGACTTTGTAGGTCCATTTGGGGTAGCTTAAAATCTCTGACAAAGTCCCACTTGACATCCGCAATCGTTGGATTCTAGTGGGCCTTTGACCACTTTATGAACCAGCGCAATGCTCTTTCTCTCAGCGTGGTTTGGAATTCGATCAGCTTTCCTACATATGGCATCTGCCTAGCCCTCCATATGGCTTCACAGAGGTACCAGTGTTGTTCCACATCATCGTTACCCCACCCAGAAAATTCTGGGTACCGGGTGAATGATCCCGCCATATTCGCTTGCGAAGGTGTAACTAGAATGAACCCTCCGAGTCCTAGTTGCATAAGTATACCATTGGAAATGCTACTATTAACATGCGTTGCTGTTGACAACTGACTATTATTCAATCGACTCAACTCTTTTAACTTCACAAAAATATCACTTAGGGGTTTATAAAGTAAGAGGGGAAGGTAGGGACCCATGCTACTCAAACTTTGGGGAGTAGAAATACCTGGAGATATGAATGTCATCCTTTCTTGGAATAATTGCTGCATCACGACATACCACTCGACATCAGAATCTTCTTCGAGGCGCGCATCTACATCTCCTTCATCAGACATCATCTCTCTCTTCCTCCGGGTTGGACTCCCATGCACCCGCCGCACTCCTTTAACGGTCCCTCCCATTTCCTGGGGACCCACCTGGCCTTCCATGTCCACTATCTTCTTAGGCGCCTCCTCTTTATCCTTCCAACTACTCCCCTATCTTTCCAACTCCCTCATCACCCTGTCTCACCACCTTTCAGCGATCTGCGCCCTCCGATCTGCACGTCACTCCCTCAACCTCCTTGTGGTTTCTGCATCCATTCCCCTACTCCCCCTCTCACATTTATTGTAGAATTTGTCCCTTAGGTCCTTCCCCCAGCACTGGAGGTTTACGCTTCCATTCCTTATTTCTAGAACTCCATCAGCCCTTCGTCCACCATCAAGGCCTTAATCCACAATGGAATTTCCTTTAGTAGCTTCCCTCTTAGTCCGGATCGGAATATAGCTTCTGCTATGGAGAAATACTGATAGCACTCCACTGCAAACTCCACAATGTACCTGTCCAAGGTAGATTCTACCCAAAAATCTACAGCTCGGGTCAACTCGGTATCCAGCCGATGAAGGGCCACTAGATCTCTGTGCACCCACTTGCAGTTGATCTTCTGCAATTTGTCCTTAGTCACTTTGGTCTGCAGCCTTCGCAAACAGTTATAGAGTTCGCTGGGGAACTTTCCCTAGAATATCTCATAGGTATCGCTAGCAGAATTAGAGAATAGAACTAGATTTCTAATCACCTTCTCTTTTTAACTTCTCAGCTTAGCTTGCTGAGTTATAAACTGGTCTAGGTGGTTATCCCACCATCTCCGTATTTCTCCTTCGAAGACCCTTGATACCATGATATAGTTCCCCTGATGAAATTTATGGTCCCGGCAACAGAAGCATTTTTTGGCGAGGAAACAGGTCTTGCGAGCAAGACCTAGGTTCAGGGATTGGGCCAATAAGGGAGTCCGCTGTAGTCTAGCACCACGCCAGCATTTTCACCCTACTCCGAAGAGCAGAGAGTCTCACCCAAGGTGTGCCGTGACCACATGAAGGATGGGAATAGACCGATATCAGCAAATGGATTCGCAACTCAAAGCTAACGCAGAATCATACGCATACATAACACCGCATATGGAAGATCTCTTAGAACATCATGCAGATAATAAGCAATTAAAATTTTAAAGTACTACAAGAATAATGAAACACATTCAAGACATATGATATAACAACAAACTTTAGATATATTATGAACCATCCAATAGAATCAAGTGTTACATCGCTCGACAGAATGAGCTTCCAGATTCAATTACAAAAATCCCTCGGGACAGAGAGAGATATTACAACCATAACAGATCTATGGAGATACAGGAAATATAATGATGTCGAGACCAGGACAGAGCTCTCCTATGGCATCTGCTCCTCGGCCTCGTTTTACTCTAACCTCTCTCTCTCTCTCTCTCTCTCTCTCTCTCTCTCTATAACCTTTTGCTGCTAGATGACGGCCTAATTATTCACCAGCCAGCGCAATTATTAGTTTCTCCTTTGTTCTCACTCGGTTGCTTTCGACTTCTTCCTGTTGAACACGAGTTCCACTGTCTGTCCTTTGCTGCATATTTTCTTCATCTGCACTTGTTTGTGCCAACCTTTCCACCTATCTGTTACTCCTTCGCAACCTCGGCATCTCCACTACCTACCATTTTTGCGCCTGCCACGTGCCGATCCGCAACCCAAAATCTGTCTTCATGCAAAATTCAAAACAAGGGCCCCAACAGAGGTAGAGAGTTGTAACCTTGGTACAATAGCAATGCCAAAAATGATCAAACTTTCTAAGTTTCTTTCTGCTGATATGAAACATAAATATATTGATATGATGAAAAGGTTCATAGATGTTTTTGCATGGAGTTATGCTGATCTAAAGAAATATGATCCTACTATTATTCAGCATACCATTCCTATTAAAGAAAATTAAAATCCTTTCAAACAAAAGCTGAGGAGGATTAATCCACCTCTCATGCCTCTGATTGAGAAGGAAATTAAAAATCTCTTTGATGCCAAAATTATTGTCCCAATCAGATTCTCAAAATGTCTTGCTAACTTGGTTCCAGTTAGAAAAAAGAGTGGAGAAATTAGAATCTGCATTGATTTCAGAAACTTGAACAAAGCTTCTCTGAAGGAAAATTACCCTCTCTCAAATATGGACCAAATTATACATAACATTGTTGGTTCCCAAAGGATTTCTATGCTGTATGGTTTTTCAAGATATAATCAGATACTAGTGCACCCAGAAGATCAGGAGAAAACTTCCTTTACCACACCATGGGGGACATTCATGTATGCCAAGATGCCCTTTGTTCCGATGAATGTAGGAGTGACATTTCAAAGAGAAATGGACATTTATTTTGCAGAGGAGAAGGATAAGTTGGTGGTTGTTTGTCTAGATGACATCACAGTATTCTCAAGGAGAGAGGAAGACCACTTGAACAATCTGGAGAAAGTTCTTCTGAAGTGTAGAAGGTTTGGTATTTCTCTTAATCCCGCTAAGATTATTTTTGCTTTAACTTCTGGAAATTTACTTGGGAATATTATATCTAAATATGGGATAAATATTGATCCAAACAAGGTAAATTCCATTCAGAAAGTAGATCTTCCTAGAAGCAGGAAGGAAATTAGTCTTTCCTTGGAAGGGTGAATTTTGTGAGAAGGTTTATTCCCAACTTTGCTGAGAGTGTCAAAGACATAACCAAGATGCTGAAGAAAGGAGCTAACATCAAATGGACAATGGAAGCAAAGAAGTCATTTGAGAAAATCAAGAAGGTACTCACTCAGGCCCCAGTGTTGATTAACCTGGATTTTTCAAAGGAATTTCTGGTTTTTACATTTGCATGAGAAAATACAATTACTGGAGTTTTGTTGCAGAAAGGACAGCAAGATACTGAGAAACATATTTCATAATTTAGCAGGACCCTTGCTAATTTAGAGCTGAATTACAACATATTAGATAAACAGGCCTATGCTTTGGTCAAAGCCATCAAAGATTTCAGAATTTACATTTTGCATTCTCATGTCGTAGCATTTGCTCCTAATTTTGTTGTGAAGGACATCTTGACTCAAGCTAATCCTAATGGTAAGAGAGGGAAGTGGATAGAAAACTTACTGGAATATGATATAGAAATCAGACCTACAAAATTGGTGAAAGGTCAGGGGCTATCAACGCTGATGGCTCAATCCAATTTTGACTGTCTTGATATAAATTTAATTGCAGAAATTTCAAAATTATCAAATGAAGATGAAGAGCTGGTTCCCATTGAAGAGAAGTACATTATTTTTGAGTGGTATAGAGACATTGTTTTTTTCTTACATCATCATAAGGCTCCTTTTGAATTGACAAAATCTAAAGCAAGGTATGTGACACTAAAATCTCTGAGGTACTGCATCATAGATAAAAATCTGTATTGGAAAGATACAGGTGGTATTCTTTTGAATTGTTTGCTAGAAGAGGAAGCTGAAAAAGTGATTAAGGAGTTTCAAAAAGGAGATTGTGGAGGTCATAATTATTGGAAGGGCATAGAAAACAAGATTTTCAGAGCAAGGTACTACTGGCCTACCATGTTCAAAGATGTCTACAAAAATATAACTGCATGTCATGAATGCCAAATTTTTTATGGTAAGAAAAAGCTTGTTCCTTTACCCTTGATGCTTATTTATGTTGAAGCAACATTCTAGTAGTGGTGGCTAGATTTTATTGTCGATATTCATCCATCATCTTCATGTCAGCATTGCTGGATCCTGACAGGAACTAATTATTTCACCAAGTGGATTGAGTAAATCCCAACTAGGCAAGAAAATGATTCTGTTATCATTTCATTTTTGGAGAATAACATATTGTCTAGGTTTGGTTGCCCTATGAAGATCATCATTGACAATCCATAGGCTTTCAAATCCAAGAGGCTGAGCAATTTTTGTCAGCAATATCACATTACACTTGGGCATTTTGTTGCATATTATCCACAAGCTAATGGTCTTGCTGAATATTCTAACAAAAGCATTTTGAGGATTATTAAGAAGGTGTTGTAGGAAAATAAAAATTCATGGCATTTGAAGCTGAAGTATGCTTTGTGGGCTGATATAGTGTGCACAAAAAGGTCAATTGGTACTTCACCTTATGAGTTGGTGTATGGAGCTGAATCCATTTTTCCTACATCCTTGGGAGTGCCTGTTATGAAGCTGCTACAAGGATTAGAGGACGAGACAAATGAAATTCAGAGGAGAATAAACCAGTTGATAGCTCTACAGGAAAAAATGGAGGAATTCTATAACAATAATCAACAATCTCAAAACAGAATTAAGAAGACATTTGACAGGAAGGTCAAAGAGGAAAATTTTCAGATTCAAGGTGTGATATTGAAGTGGGAGCCCATAATTGAAGAAAAGGAGAAACATGGTAAGTTTAAGAATATATGGAAATATCCATTCAGAGTGGCTGCATTCCATGGAAACAACACTTACATACTGCAGGAGATGGATGGCAACCTTGTGTTGGAGGGCCTGTAAATGATAGGTTTTTGAAGAAATATTCCTCTTAATTTCTACTGATCTTTCATTCCATTGTATATATTCCATTTTGTTATGTTTTTCTTCTCATAAAGACAAGCTGATCATCAATCTTGAGCCCGAGGTGAAGGCCATTAGATTTTGAAGGAAGCTTGGAAAATTTTAGATTTTTTATTTCCAAGAAGATGGATAGCACTGGAACTACAGGTTCTTTGGTGTACCACAGGTGCACATCATCCCAAGTGGAGCCATTGTTATCACTCAGAAAAAGTGAAACATTATTTGACATGTTCATAGAGTTCATTTGTCACAAATTGGTATAGGAAAATTTAAATATTTCATATTTTACCTATCCTAAGATTCAAACCCACCTCCATTTAGGTCACATAATCTCCTATCAGTCATCATTAGCTATTAAATTTCATTTCGCAATCGTTCAAATTCAAAAAGGACACTTAATCTACTTTAACATCTTTTCGTAGTGTTTTACACTGTGAAACAACAGTTTTCGCTACAAAATTGCCTAATAGTTTCATAGCGAAACTGTCATAAATTGAACTAGATTCACTACGAAAATATATTTTTATGTATATATTTTCAAACCTGAGGTGAAGTGTCAGTTCATCATTGGAGGAGATAGGGTGGATTTCATTTGAGTCTGTTAGGGTTAAATCAAGGTACAAAGGTCATGTCTGAGGTCATCATTACCATTTTTAGCATGCATGTGTCATGATTAAGGCATGAGTTGTCATCGAAACTATAAAAAATTACCCAATTGAGTATTTTTTTCATTCTTTGCTTCATTTTTTCATGTTATTGAGTTTCTGGAGAGCTGCTTCACCAAGCCAAGCTGGTTGCTGGCATTTTCAAAAGTTGCAGGTGTCACTAATCAAGCAAAGCTGAGAAGATATAAATTCACCATGGCTACAAGGAAGAAGACTAAAAAAGGTGGTCACTGCCTCAGATATGAGCCCATGGACATGAAATTGTTAAATGAAGATCCAACTGCCTTGGAGATATTCAGAAGAACAGGTTGTTTAGAATTTTTCCAAAGGCTGCAGGGTTGTCATCTACAGGTTTCTAAGGAGTTTGCTATCAGTTTCAATGGAACAAATTCAAAGGTGGGAATGTTAAACCTCACAGTAACACCAAAAACCATTGCAGCAACAATAGGAATCCCTAGAGGAGGGGAACAATGGTTTAAAGTCATCAAGTTCACCATGCAGGATTGCAAAGAATTCATCAAGCCAGAGCATAGTGAAATTGATCTCACGAATGTCATCACAAGGAGCTACATGAAGGATAACTACTCAAAGCTGATGTTGATCATTCAGAAGTACTTCACCTGTGAAGGGAGGTTTCACATGGTTTACTCCTATCACCTTAGTCTTCTGATGCATTTTTTGTGTAAGAGGTCACTTGACTTGCCTTTTTACTTATACATAAGCTTAGCTAAAATTTCAGATAAGGTTCAAGCTAAAACAAAAGGAAACGAAACCTCTCTTTTCATCATGGTTTGATCAAGTTATTGGTTTTAGAGTATTTAAAGAGATTACATAAAGAATGGTTGTGTTTTCTATTCATAAGTGGTTTTGAAGTAGATGTTGTCACTCCTAAAAGAGTTCCCAAACCTAGAGATATTCCATCACCTTCATCGGTGGAGCAATTAGAACCAGTGAGCATGGAGACAAAGACATTGCAGAATATTGACACACCCAAAGCTACACCTGTAAAACAGAAGCCAACAGTTAGCAAACATGGCAGTAAGAGAGTTACAAGGAGCCAAACAATGGTTAAGGGTAACTTAGAGGACATCTTGCATGCCATTGGTATTGAATAAATTCCCGTTGTCCAAGCTGAAGACATAGATGAGGGAGGAAGGAAGCTTAAGAAAGGCAAAATAGCTAAGAAGTTAGAATTTGTAGGTGATGATGCCTGTTTCATGTTTCAAGCTAGAAAACCAATGACGAGACATGAAATAAAGGTCTTAGAAAGCAGCAAAGAGGCTCAAAAGGTTAGTGAAACTACTCAGCCACCACCAAGCATCATAGACCTCTCCTCACCTACAAAAAGAAGATCTAGTCATCAAACAAAAGAAGGGAAAAAAGAAAATCACCGAAAAGTCAAAAGTTGGAGCCCTTAAGGAGCAGTTGAAAGATGCAATTTAAGAGATATCAGTCTTGAGGAAAGAGGAAAAGAAACATAGAGCTAAAAGAGTTCAGTTTTAACAAATGAGGAAGATTTGGGAGGATCAAGTCGCAAGTGTCTCAAATACCTTGGAAAACACAGAAAAAATGATAAAGTGGACTCAGCCACTAAGAAGAGAGGTAAAGTAGATAAAAAAAGGTAAACCTACACTTGAAATAAAAGAATAGGACACTGAAGGACCAAGTCAAAGACCTTCAAGAACAATTGGAACTGATTCATGAAGAGCTGGAAAAGAAAGGTTTGAAGATGACTGTGGTTGTGGAACCCATTGCTCAAATGATCTTAAATGAGGAGGAAACACCAAATGAACCATAAGTTGAGATTGAATATGCTTTAGAGGGTTCATTACATGAAGAAAATCAAGTTTTTGTAGCTGGAGGTTACTTTTTGGAGACAGTTTTGAAATGGGCAATTTCTGCACTTTTACACAGTTTTGTAGCGTTTCCTAGGCTTAAAGCCAGGAAAACGCTACAAAAAAACCCGTAGTAGCCTTTTTGTGTCTAAAGTCACCTTTTGCAGTTTTCAAGGAGGGAGATTGATAGTGGTGATGTTTCTTGACTTTATTGACACCATGGAACAACAAAGGAGCAAATTTATTGGGTGCAGAATCCACTTTTTCAACACTAGCAAAAATCGCTACGAAACTGTCCTATTTTCATAGTGAGAAATTGTTAAAGGTTTTGGAGCCTCTTAATGGAAGTTTTGGATAGCTGGACTCGTCCAACATGTCAAGGGAGCTTATCATCAAATAATCACGACTCTAAGGAAGTGTTGCGGAGACAGGTCATCAGCCAAAGAAACTTTGAAGATAAGGGTTATGCATTCCTGAAAAGTAGGGTTATGTTCCTCATGTCTAGGAGGGTTTTAAATATATAAAGTAGTAATGAACCTATCATGTATATTTTGAGCATGTGATGCTTATTTTGTAACAGTTATGTAACTGTTTCACAAGATAAGGTAGATTTATGTAGTAAATAGGAGTTAGAGTCCTATTAGGAGATGTTTTCTTTAAGATGTAGCTATCAACTTTCAGTTAGAAGTCATGTATTCCAGTTATGTGATGTGTCATAGGAGAATTCGATGGTCTAGCCACTAGGCATATCATTCTTATTGTAAAGAAGGTCTATTTAAAGACAAAGCATCGAAGTAGTGAGGTGTTGGATATTTTTTTCACCAAATTGTTGCTTTATGTATTTGACTTATATCAGTAATACAGAGTGAATTTCTTCATGACAAACCTGATATTCTCATGAGGTTTTTAATGTCTTATTGATCTATATCTTTATGTTTACCACTTGCAGTAGATTTCATCTCTATTACTCATAATTCATAATTTTATGCTCTGGCTTCCTTTTGATGATGAAATGACTATGTTTTCCTATGTTTTATGCGTGAGTTTCCTTTTTTAAAGACATGTATCTGCCTCAGCTTCCATGTCAAGAAACCTTGAAATTGAAACTATTGATTGTTGACTCCATAAGCCCAATGGTAGCAAGACTTCATTCTTTTCAACCTGCAAACATAAAAAACAAGTTACATTTCCAATAGAGTTAGCCATCTAGTACCATCATTATTCAATATCATAAAACCCCCTTGAGAGAACCCTCTCACACTGAAGAGGCTAATATTAAGTCAAAATTTGGTTTGAAACAATTAAACTGAGTTGTTTGATAAGCAACTAATCAAGTAAAATTTTGTGATAACATTTTGGTGTGTCTGTTGGGAGTCGAAGATATACTTTTCCTAAAATTTTGAAGCTGAACTCTTGAAGGTAGCAGGAGCTCAGAATTTGTTCGAGGCTGCAACTACCTTGGTGACTCCATTCAAAATTCATGCTTAAAGGTGGCTTTGAAAAGGAGATATATGAGGAATAATCTAGAACCAAATCCACCTACAATTGTGGATAATCCAAACACAATTTCTAGAGGCATTCAAGGTAGTTTTGCACTATCAGGTACTCCATTACACACAAAAGCCTTGTCCTCTAAAGTTTTAAGAAGTCCTGAAGATAAAAATTTTGATGATAAAATTCAGGAAGTCTTGTTTAGGTCTGAAAATGAAAAATAATTGACTGAGATTGTTTTAGAACTACAAAGAAGAGGTATTGATACCTCAGCCTTAGCGACCCAAAAAGATAAAGAAGAGTTCTGGGGGGCAGTCACATCAGAGTTATTGTTAGAGAGGGAATATTTAGATAAGTTAAAGGAACTAGACCCATTTAAAATCTTGTTAAGAAGAAAAACTAGTTTTCCTTTACCTGACTGGAGTTCAATTGTAACTAGACTACAAAGACCAACCAACCCACCTCTTAACAGTTCCTTGTCCTCTACTATTTTTGTCCCTAAAACTACCACACAGTTCCTGTCATCATGGCTATAAATTTTCAACCTCCACCTGCTGCTGCACCTGCTAGGTATGCCCCTCTTATTCTCCCAGTTGTCCTTAATGCCCTTCCTAGCAAATATTCTGCTAGAATAAAAACTTGGGGAAGTGATGAAGAGATTATAGTTGAAGAGCATGTAGAACAGTTTAATGAATTCATAGAGAGGGAGGAGGTTGACCATGAGGATTTCAAGATGGGACTATTTTCACAAAGCTTTACTAGTGAGGTCAAAAAGTGGTTCAAAGCCCTTGTTGCAGGAAGCCTGCATAATTGGAATCAATTTGAAGATAGTTTCTTGAGAAAGTGGGGAAATAGAGAAAACCTTGTGCAAGCCCTCACTGAGTATAATAGTTTGAAAAGATTTGTTGATGAAACTGTCCAAAATTTCTCCAAGAGATTTAACAAATTTTATGACTCCATGCCTGCCCATATTAAGCCTCCACTAGGAGCAGCTCAATTGAGATATGCTTAGGCTTTTGACTATGAATTTTATATCATGCTCAGAGAAAGAGAATCCCCTTCACTATAAGAAATCCAAAATGATGTTGTAAATGTGGAGGTCAATATGATAGCAGCTAAAAAGTCCAATATGGGAAAGACAAAATTGAAAGAATAAGATAAGCCTTCCACCTCAGATGATAAATTTGACTTCATGCTGAAAAAAATGGAACAAGTGATGGATAGGCTTGCTCTTAGGAATGCATATGCACCTCCTGCACAACATGAGCCATAGTTTAGAAATCCTCAGTTCAAAAGAACTCAAAACCGAAAGAGACCAAGGGAAAATAGAAATCAGCCTGCCCTTCAAGTAAGGCCTCCTTTTCAGCAAAATTTAGTTGATTAAGAAGATCAACTTGAAATACCAGAAGACTCTATTCATTTCTAGGATGAAAACATGTCTGGAATTTTTTTGAATAAGGAATAACATGATGAGTTTGATCATGATGTAAACAAGGGTGAGGAACCATCTTATTACCTTAAAGGTTATCAACATGCAATCTTTGAGATGCAGAAGCAATACAAACTCAGAAATAAAAATGTTCCAATTATTGCAAATAAATCATAGCCTAAGAAATATTGCCCTAAACTTGTTGAGGTTAGAAAAGATCCACCACCTCCTCCTCTTGTCAAAGAGGTTGAGAAAATTACTTTTGTTTTCAATTTGGAAAATGAGATTTCCAAAATCAAGATCCCAGTCCCTTTTGGAGAAATTCTTAAGGTGAATGAATATAGAAGTAAAATTGTAAAAATTTTGAATTCCCAACCATGGGCTGCTGACATCCTTAATGTACAAGAAGACCATCCAACCATCTACTTGGGACCAAGATTAGAAGATGAGCAGAATGAAGAGGTGCCTCCTTTTTATGTCAGCCTTAGTATTCATGACATGACATTGCACAATGCCATGTTGGATTCAGGAACCTCTCAAAACCTCATTCCTAAAGTGATCATGGAAAGGATGGGATTTGAAATCACTAGGCCAAATAAGGATTTGTTTTCTTTTGATTCAAAATGAGTCCAGCGCATTGGTTTGATAAAAGATGTTGTTTTTGGTCTTACACTAGTCCTTACCAAGACAGTGGTAATCAAAAATGTGGTAGCAGACATTCCACCCAAGTTTGGCATGCTGCTATCAAGTTCTTGGGCAGCAAAGATCAAAGGAACCATGTAAATGGACCTAACTTATGCCACCATCCCTGTTTTTGGTGAGAAAAGAAGATTGTATAGAGAAGAAAGGATGGCTTATATGGTAAGTAGTAAGGACAAACCTCAGAATTTCCCAATCTATGCTGTTGAAATTGAATTAGGATCAGCAATTTTTTTCAATGAATTGACTGATGAAGCAGAGGATGAAAAGGAAAAAAAAATCAGGAGGTTGAAAATCAGCAAATCAGTGAAGAAAAGGCAAAAGGTTGGTGGTTGTTACACATTGATGGATCAGCAGGAAGAGAGGGGGTTGGAGTAGGAATTTGGATCAAAAATCTAGAGGATGAAAGTAAGTTCTATTTTTTCAAACTGAACTTTGATTGCACAAATAATACGGCTGAGTATGAATCTCTATTTTTGGGTTTAAAATTTTTGAAAAGATTGGTTGCCCAACATATTTCTGTTTGTGGAGATTCTGAGTTAGTTACTAAACAAGTTGAGGGTGTATATCAAACCAAGGATGTGAGAATGAGAGCATACAAAAATTTTATCATGGAGATGTTAGAGAATTTTCAAGAATATTCCTTTATTGTGAATACTAGCGATCAAAACTCAGTAGCTGACTCCCTAGTTGTTTCTGCAAGTCTGTATATTATTCTTTAACGTTCCACTGAAATATATGAGGTTGAATTTTGTCATAGGCTTACTATCCTTGACAAAACAATTCACTGGCAATTTTTTGAGGATGACCAGCAAGTCAAAAACTTCATAGAATTGAAAGAGGAGTTTGAAAGCACACAAGTATATCAGCAAAAAATGCTTGCTGAAACTAAAGGTAATTCTGAAGTGCTGTAGCTGAAGAATAATTCTATACCTAAAGGTCTAATCCCACTTGAAAATATTTTTGACCAAAATTATGTGTTCAAGTCTCCTAGGATACATGCTGATGATGAAGAGGTAGAGAGTTGTAACCTTGGTACAATAGAAATTCAAAAAATGATCAAACTTTCTAAGTTTCTTTCTGCAGATATGAAACATAAATATATTGAGATGATGAAAAGGCTCATAGATGTTTTTGCATGGAGTTATGCTGATTTGAAGAAATATGATCCTACTATTATTCATCATACCAGTCCTATTAAGGAAAATGAAAATCATTTAAAACAAAAGTTGAGGAATATTAATCCACTTCTCATGCCTCTGATTGAGAAGGAAATTAAGAAGCTCTTTGATGCCAAAATTATTGTCCCAATCAGATTCTCAAAATGGATTTCTAACTTGGTTCCATTCAGAAAAAAGAGTGGAGAAATCAGAATCTGCATTGATTTCATAAACTTGAACAAAGCTTCTCTGAAGGAAAATTACCCTCTCCCAAATATGGACCAAATTTTGCAGAACATTGTTCGTTCCCAAAGGATTTCTATGTTGGATGGTTCGTTAGGATACAATCATATACTAGTGCACCTAGAAGATCAGAAGAAAACTTCCTTTACCACACCATGGGGGACATTCATGTATGCCAAGATGCCCTTTGGTTTGATGAATGCAGGAGCGACCTTTCAAAGAGCAATGGACATTTATTTTGCTTAGGAGAAGGATAAGTTGGTGGTTGTTTATCTAGATGACATGACAGTATTCTCAAGGAGAGAGGAAGACCACTTGAAGCATCCAGAGAAATTTTTACTAAACTGTAGAAGGTTTGGTATTTCTCTTAATCCCACTAAGAGTAATTTTTCTTTAACTTATGGAAAGTTACTTGGGCATATTATATCTAAATATGGGATAAATATTGATCCAAACAAGGTAAATTCCATTCAGAAAGTAGATCTTCCTAAAAGCAAGAAGGAAATTCAGTATTTCCTTGGAAGGGTGAATTTTGTGAGAAGGTTTATTCCCAAATTTGCTGAGATTGTCAAAGACATAACCAATATGCTGAAGAAAGGATCTGACATCAAATGGATAGTGGAAGAAAAGTATTCATTTGAGGAAATCAAGAAGGCACTCACTTAGGCCCTAGTGTTGATATTCCCAGATTTTTCAAAGGAATTTCTAGTTTTTACATTTGCATCAGAAAATACAATTTCTAGAGTTTTTTTGCAGAAAGGACAAAAAGGTACTGAGTAGAATATTTCATTTTTTGGCAGGACCCTTGCTAATTTAGAGCTGAAATACAACATCTTAGATAAAAAGACCTATGCTTTGGTCAAAGCCATCAAAGATTTCAGAATTTACATTCTGCATTCTCATGTCATAACATTTGTTCCTAATGCTATTGTGAAGGACATCTTGACTCAACTTGATCCTAATTGTAAGAGAGGGAAGTGGATAGAAAACTTGCTGGAATATAATATAGAAATCAGACCTATGAAATTTGTGAAAGGTCACGGGCTAGCAAAGTTGATGGCTCACTCCAATTTTGACTGTCTTGATATGAATTTAATTGCAGAAATTTCAGAATTATCAAATGAAGATGAAGATTTGATTCCCATTGAAGAGAAGTACATTCTTTCTGAGTGGTACAGAGACATTGTTTTTTTCTTACATCATCATAGGCCTCCTGCTGAATTGACAAAATCTAAAGCAAGGTTTGTGCAGCTAAAATCTTTGAGGTACTGCATCACAGAAAAAAATATGTATTGGAAATATATTGGTGGTATTCTTTTGAATTGTTTGCTGGAAGAGGAGGCTGAAAAAGTGATTGAGGAGTTTCACAAAGGAGATTGTGGAGGTCATCATTATTGGAAATCCACAACAAACAAGATTTTCAGAGCAGGGTACTACTGGCCTACCATGTTCAAAGATGTCTGTAAAAAGATAGTTGCATGTCATGAATGCCAGATTTTTTATGGAGAGAAAAATCATGTTCCTTTACCCTTGAGGACTATTTATGTTGAAGTGCCATTCCAGCATTGGGGGCTATCTTTTATTGGTGAGATTCATCCATCATGTTCCTTTACCCTTGAGGACTATTTATGTTGAAGTTCCATTCCAGCATTGGGGGCTATCTTTTATTGGTGAGATTCATCCATCATCTTCAGGTCAGCATCACTGGATCTTGACAACAACTGATTATTTCACCAAGTGGATTGAGGCAATCCAAACTAGGAAAGCAAATGATTCTGTTATCATTTTATTTTTGGAGAATAACATATTTTCTAGGTTTGGCTGCCCTATGAAGATCATCACTGACAATGCACAGGCTTTCAAATCCAAGAGGCTAATCAATTTTTGTCATAAATATCACATTACACTTGGAAATTCTACTTTATATTATCCACAAGGTAATGGTCTTGTTGAATCTTCTAACAAAATCATTGTGAGGATTATTAAGAAGGTGTTACAGGAAAATAAAAATTCATGGCATCTTAAGCTGAAGTATGCTCTGTGGGCTAATAGAGTGTGTACAAAAAGGTCAATTGGTAATTCACCTTATGAGTTGGTGTACAGAGCTGAAGCCATTTTTCATAAATCCTTGGGAGTGCCTGTTATGAAGCTGCTGCAAGGATTAGAGGAGGAGCCAAATGAAATTCAGAGGAGAATAAACCAGTTAATAGCTCTGCAGGAAAAAAGGGAGGAAGTCTATAAAAATAATAAGCAATCTCAAAATAGAATTAAGAAGACATTTGATAGTAAGGTCAAAGAGGAAAAATTTCAGATTCAAGATGTGGTATTGAAGTGGGAGGAAAAAATTGAATAAAATGGGAAACATGGTAAGTTTGAGAATATCTGGAAAGGTCCATTCATAGTGGCTGCATTCCATGGAAGCAACACTTACATACTGCAGGAGATGGATGGACAACCTTGTGCTGGAGGGCCTGTCAATGGCAGGTTTTTGAAGCACTATTTCTGTTGATTTCTACTGATATTTCATTCCATTGTACATATTCAATTTTGTTATGTTTTTCTGCTAATAAAGGCAAGTCGGTCATCAAGCTTGAGCTCGAGGTGAGGGCCATTAGAGTTTGAAGGAAGCTTGGAAAATTTCAGAGTTTTTATTTCCAAAAAGATGGATAGCACTGGAACTATAGGTTCTTTGGTGTACCATAGGGGCACACCATCCCAAGTGGAGCCACTTTTATCACTCATAAAAATTGAAACATTATTTTACATGGACATAGAGTTCATTCGTCACAAATTGGTATAGGAAAATTTAAACTTTTTCATCTTTTACCTATCCTAAGGTTCAAACCCACCTCCATTTGGGTCATATCATGTCCTATCATTCATCATTAGGTGTCAGATTTCATTTCCCAAGAATTGAAATTCAAAAAGGACACTTAAGCTACTTTTACATATTTTTGTAGCGTTTTACACTATGAAACAATAGTTTTCGCTACGAAACTGCCTAATAGTTTATAGCGAAACTATCAGAAATTGAGCTAGATTTGCTATGAAAATATTTTTTTTATGTCTGTCTTCTCAAACCCAAGGTGAAGTGTCAGTTCATCATTTGAGGAGATAGGGTGGATGTCATTCGAGTTTGTTAGGGTTAAATCAAGGTACAAAGGTCATGTTTGAGGTCATCATTACCATTTTTATCATGCATGTGTCATGATTGAGGCATGAGTTGTCATTGAAACTATAAAACATTACCAAATTCAGTCTTTTTGTCATTCCTTGCTTCATTCTTTCATGTTATTGAGTTTCTGGAGAGCTGCTTCACCAAGACAAGCTGGTTCCTCACATTTTCAAAAGTTGGAGGTATCACTAATCAAGCAAGGCATAGAAGAAATAAATTCACCATGGCTGCAAGGAAGAAGACTAAAAAAGGTGGTCACTGCCTCAGATATGAGCCCAAGGACATGAATTTTTTAAATGAATATCCAATTGCCTTGGAGATATTCATAAGAATAGGTTTTTTACAATTTTTCCAAAGGCTACAGGGTTTTCATCTATAGGTTTCTGAGGAGTTTGCTATCAATTTCAATGGGACAACTTGAAAGGTGGGAATTTTAAACCTCACAGTAACAAAAGAAACCATTGCATCAAAAACATGAATCCCTAGAGGAGGGGAACAATGGTTTAAAGGCATCAAGTTCACCATGCAGGACTACAAAGAATTCATCAAGCCATAGCATAGTGAAATTAATCTCACAAATGCTATCCCAAGGAGCTACATGAAGGAAAACTACTCAAAGTTGTTGCTGATCATTTAAAAGTACTTCACCTATGAAGGGAGGTTTCACATGGTCTACTCCTATCACCTTAGGCTTCTGCTAAATTTTGTGGGTAAGAGGTCTCTTGACTTGCCTTTTTACTTATACAAAAGCTTAGCTAAAATTTCAAATAAGGTTCAAGTTAAAACATAAGGAAATGAAACCTCTCTTTTTCATCATGGTTTGATCAAGTTGTTAGTGTTAGAGGAGTTAAAGAGATTAGGTAGAGACTTGTCATATATTGTGTTCATAAGTGGATTCGAAATAGATGTTGTCGCTCCTAAAAGAGTTCCCAAACCTAGAGATGTTCTATCACCTTCAGTGGCAGAGCAGTTAGAACCAGTGAGCATGGAGACAGAGCCTTTGCAAAATATTAACACACCCAAAGCTACACCTACAAAACAGAAGCCAACAGTTAGCAAACATGGCGGCAAGAGAGTTAAAAGGACCCAAACAGTGGTTAAGGGTAACTTAGAGGACATCTTGCATGCCATTGGTATTGAAGAAATTCCCATTGTCCAAGCTGAAGACATAGATGAGGGAGGAAGGAAGCTTAAGAAAGGAAAAACAACTAAGAAGTTAGAATTTGTAGGTGATGATGGTCGTTTCATGTTTCAAGCTAGAAAGCTAATTAGAAGACATGCAATAAATGTCTTACAAAGCAACAAAGAGGCTCAAAAGGTCAGTGAAACTACTCAGCCACCACCAAACATCATAGACCTCTCCTCACCTACAAAAGAATATCTGGTCATCAAACAAAAGAAGGGAAAAGAGAAAATCACTGAAAATTCAAAATTTGAATCCCTTAAGGAGTAGTTGAAAGATGCAAGTAAAGAGATATCAGTCTTTAGGAAAGAGGAAAAGAAACATAGATTTGAAAGAGTGCATTTTGAACAAATGAGGAAGATTTGGGAGGATCAAGTCACAAGTGTCTCAAAGACCTTGGACAACACAGAAAGAATGATAAAGTGGACTCAGCCACTAAGAAGAGAGGTAAAGCACATAGAAAAGGTAAACCTACACTTGCAATCCAAGAATAGGACACTGACGGACCAAGTCAAAGACCTTAAAGAACAATTGGAACTGATTCATGAAGAGCTGGAAAAGAAAGGTTTGAAGATGGCTATGGTTGAGGATCCCATTGCTCAACTGATCATAAATGAGGAGGAAACACCACAGGAACCATAAGTTGAGATTGAATATGCTTTAGAGGGTTCATTACATGCTTAAAATCAATTTTTTGCAGCTAAAGGTCACTTTTTGGAGATCATTTTGAAATGGGCAATTTCTACACTTTTGCACAGTTTCGTAGCATTTCCTAGGCTTAAAGCAAGGAAAATGCTATGAAAAAACCCGTAGCAGCCTTTTTGCCACTAAATTCACTTTTTTTCAGTTTTCAAGGAGGGAGATTGATAGTGGTGATGTGTCATGACTTGATTGACGCCATGGAACAACAAAGGAGCAAAGTTATTGGGTGCAGAAGCCACTTTTTCAACGCTACCAAAAATCACTACGAAACTGTCCCGTTTTCATAGTGAGAAATTGTTACAGGATTTGGAGCATCTTAATGGTAGTTTTGGACAGCTAGACTCCTCCAAAATGTCAAGGGAGCTT
Organism: Pinus albicaulis; assembly: GCA_034641835.2. Classification (NCBI taxonomy): domain Eukaryota; kingdom Viridiplantae; phylum Streptophyta; class Pinopsida; order Pinales; family Pinaceae; genus Pinus; species Pinus albicaulis. The sequence goes on from CM076574.1 coordinate 1,162,122,392, forward strand.
ATCATCAAATACTCATGACTCGAAGGAAGTACTGTGGAGATAGGTCATCAGCTAAATAAACTTTGAAGGTAAGGGTTATGCATTCCTAAAAATTAGGGTTATGTTCCACATGTCTAGGAGGGTTTTAAATATATAAAGTGGTAATGAACCTATCATGTATCTTTTGAGAATGTGATTCTTATTTTGTAACTGTCATGTAATTGTTTCACAAGATAAGGTAGATTTATGTATTAGATAGGAGTTAGAATCCTATTAGGAGATGTTTTCTTTAAGGTGTAGCTGTCAACTTTTAGTTAGAAGTCATGTATTTCAGTTATGTGATGTGTCATAGGAGAATTCAATGGTCTAGCCACCAAGTAGATCATCCTTATTGTAAAGAAGGTCTATTTAAATAAAAAGCATCGAAGTAGTGAGGGGTTGGATATTTTTTGCACCAAACTGCTGCTTTATGTATTTGACTTATATCAGTAATACAGAGTGACTTTCTTCTTGACAGACCGTAGATTCTCATGAGGTTTTTAATTTCTTATTGATATAGATCTTTATGTTTACCAATTGCAGTATATTTCATCTCCATTACTCATAATTCATAATTTTATGCTCTGACTTCCTTTAGTGATGAAATGACTGTGTTTTCTTATGTTTTATGTGTGATTTGCCTTTTTTAAAGACCTATATCTACCTTAGCTTCCATGTCCATAAACCTTGCCACTGAAACTATTGATTTTTGAATCCATAAGCCCAATGGTAGTAAGCCTGCATTCTTTTCAACCTGCAAACATAAAAAACAAGTTACATTTCCAATAGAGTTAGCCATCTAGTACCATCATTATTCAATATCATAAAACCCCCTTGAGAGAGCCCTCTCGGACTGAAGAGGCTAAGCTTCAGTCAAAAGCTGGTTTGAAATAGTTACACTGAGTTGTTTGATAAGCAGCCAATCAAGTAAAATTTTGCGATAATAGATAGAATGAACCTTTACGTCTTCAAGAAAATATTCTGATGAAGTGGGCACTTGATGTGAATCATCCTCAACTTAAATTTCTTCCTAATGATGGGAGTCTTTTTTAATTTCAAATAGCATATTTTTTTGAACAAAAACCAATTCATAATGATGTATTTTCTATTGTAACTCATCTTGTTGTAGTTGTGACTCAAGCTGCAAAAGAACAATTTTTACTTATGCAGGTTGTAGAAAATTTTAATATCAGCAAGAATGGTTTTGTTGATTTTCAGAGTGTCATTAGCAGTAGACAGTATCAGAGTATTCAATAACTCTAATACTCCTTAAGTCTAGCCATTTTTCAAACAAGTCAAGAAACCTCAATGAATTAGGAGATAGAGAGGAAACGATAATCATTTGTACTCTCATGACATTAAAATGGAGTAGATATTATTCAACTTCCTATCCACTAGAAAAAATGCACGTCATCACCCAGGCACAAGGGAGTTTAATTTCATGTGTTTTTTTTTGGGCTTGTCAAAGAATTCAAATCTATCTATTTTCCATCTTGAAATTCACTCAAAATGTGGTTATTCTTGGATGTAAAGTCTAATGAATAATTCTTTTCCAAGATTGTGTCCCACAAAAAGCAGTTCCCAAAAATTTGAATTTATTCACTATTCCATTGTTTGAGCTCTATGATAATTTTTAGTGATACAATATGGTTATCTTAGCTATTATATGACAACTAGACTATTTCATAAATCACAAAACATAATACTTTAAAATAAAACCAACAAGATCGCTTGCCTCGAATAAAGCGCAGGGTGTTTCTTTCATGCAAATTTTATGATCTCACACATCTAAGCCTCTAATAATTCGATTCGAGCTAGAGCCAATTGTTGATAAGAAATGATTCAATGCAAAAAATTGAATGCCACTTTTAATATTTAATCCATCGAAGGATATATAGAACACTCACGACCATAAAATCAACTACATGGAAAAAATTGATCCATTGAACCTCCAACTCAACCGCTGGGAAAATGATCGTCTCTACTTACCCTCATCTCCCCTTTATATATGAGCATCAATAGTAGTCTGTTTCCTATGATCCAAATGATTATTTTATCGATATTTTCATCTCGTTTTCACTATGAAATGAAACATACCTCTCGTCTTATAACCAACACTGCTCATAAAATATAGATTCGAAATTTACCAATGTCCCTGCAATTTGTGATGTTGTCAAGAAAAAATCCCAATGTAGTAAAACATAAACAAGTAAAATGATATTAAATGGCCTAGTTTTATTGAATGATACACCATGATAAATGTGGTGTCAAATTTTCCTTAGAGAATCAAGGCGGCATGATCCTTGGTGAGGAGAGCTAGCTTCTGTTGGGGTTCCCATGTTTTGGCCAAATTGGCAAGACCAAAAGATGAGACAACATCATAACCACTTTCAGACCTTAGGATCCAGCCCTTCTGGGTCCAGAGAGGGATCTCTCTATGATATGTCAAAGATATATGACTTCTAAGCTCAAAGGTTAAGATATTAGGCTAGTTATAGGCACAGGGTTTGTTTGGTTGCTGGTCATCAGGAAAGAAGGGTTCAATGTAAGACAAGGATGAGCAAAGAGGATTTAGGTAGAGGTGAAGTATTCCAGGGAGCATTCAAAACCATAGGGAAATGGAGTCAGAAAATGGTTTACTTGCTATTCAATGTGTAGGCTTTCAGTTGGGCTATTCATCTAAAACATTGGATCTTAAAGATGATAGTGTGGTATGGAATGGTAAGGGAGGAGGAAACAATAAAGATTTAGAACACAAAGTTAAAGACCTAAGATCAGAGAGAGACTTTGAACTTTCAATGCTTCGACCTCCAGGTTGAGGGATCTTAGAAAGGTTCAATCAATTGAAAATGATCCTAGTGAGATATAAACAAGGTTCTAGACCTCCCAGTGTTCCCAACTCTTTCAATTAAATCCTAACAAGAACATATAAGAACAGATTCATTTAATTCATACATCAGCTAGCAGGAAATAACATCCACTACACTGGTTAAATCAACTGAAATCAACTCTTAGATAATCACATTTAGTAGAAAACATCGAAGGAAAGGAGAGCAGAAACATATTGTACCTAACAAGGGTAAATCCTATGCCAGATTTCTGATGCGAGCCAGTAGAAATGAAATGAAACAGAATGTAAGTTAAACACAAATACTGAGATAGAAAAACATCACCGCTGCTTTAGATCAGGATCCAAATAAATGTGCTTATCATATTAAAAAGCAACACCAGTCAATTACAAATTTTCCAATGGCTGGATACTCAGTCAGAAAACATCTTCCTCAACCTATCTTACAACTTTACACAAAGACTATGTCTCAAAAGAAACAGCTTGCAAATCTCTAATAACTGATCAATAACATTTACAATGAAATTCTTCATGAATTTTATAGCTGTAGAGAGTAGAGGAGGTAGGTGAAAAACTAAATGAAGCATTAAAACTCAGAAATAATGAGGGACGAAACCCATTCTGTTTTAAATCCAAGGAATTTATCTATGGCACTCTTTTGGGTGAAAGAGTGGTATTCTCCAGGTTTCCAATTACTCTGGTATGTCTCTGGTGTACTTTGCTGCAGCACTCTGTAGTACTTCTGGCGAATTAACAAAAACGTAAATAAATGATGCTAGGTTTTGCCATACTGTGAATCAAATGCTCTGATAGCATCAGGACTGTTGTTAGGACCGCAAATCTCCCTAGAACATGGTATAGAATACAGACGGTATGGGCAACTTTTCCTTAGATGGAAGAACGTTCTACTTATGTCAAAACACTGCTATTATGGTTTTCTGTGCACTAGACCTTCTGAGCGATCCACGGGGTCTTCGATTCTGGTACCTTTCCTTTTAAACACTGGATTAAGGCTTAAGATCTTCAACAATGTGCCTTAGACCTTTAATTCTCTCACTGATACTCCTTGCCACTTTCAAATTTTCCTTTGACTGTGAAATCTGTGCTTTAAATGGTTCTGGATAAATTTGACAGAGTTTAGCTCCGTCCTTTGAATGCACATCCTATCATAGCTCCTTCCCTGGCCCTTTCTTCATAATATCAGTCCCTGAAAATGGTCCTTTCCTATGTTCTCAGTCAATGTGACAGAGACTACAAATCATGGCAGTTTATTGCCACCCGAAACCCTGCAAAACACACAAAACTGGTCAAGAAATCATGCACGTGGTGGGTGAATGCAGCGGGGATGATGAGAATGGTCGTGCAGGCTGGTGAAATGGCAGAATAGTGTAGGATGATGGTGGAAAATGGTCGCGAACAACGGAAAATGTTCATGGCGAAAGGTGGCGGAGTGCAAAAAATTAAACGCGAAAACTTAACATTTTGACCTTTGAATGAAATATATAGGGGGACAGAGGAAAACGTGACAAAACACATGGAATGGTGATGTGGTAGGACCCAGTCGATGGCAGGCGCATGAAGTTAAATCTGGAATGTCCGATCTCAGGAGGAGATCGACGGCTGAGGACACGATGGAGGGCGAATGAATCTGGACCGTCCGATCTCAGGAGGAGATCGATGGTGGAAAACACAGCGGAGGGCGACGGATGGTGGGCCAGGGGTACGGTTGCCTTGGGTTATCCCCTGTGCAACTTCGTGGAGTGATCAGCATTGGATGGAGAGCTTCAGATCAGACGGTTGATATGCATATGGCGCCGGGTCAAATGCCGAACGTTAACGCGTGATGGGGGCGCGGTTTTGAAATAGTGACGGAGCCATGTGTTAGGCGGTGAGTGGAATCGCTCCAAAAATAAAAATACCGCCCACCTCCCAACGGTGGTGCGATAGAAACCGGTGGATTTTGAATAGTGCACGGTTGCGGAGGCCACTGGGCAGGTGAAAGGCTGACCGTTGATCAGCGGGTAAATGAACGATGGAGATGCGATGAATGGGCAGTGAAAGGGTTGAGCGATGGACGTTGTGGGGATCGCGACGATCGTCCAATCTTTATAGATCGACGGCTCAAAACGCTCCCGATATTCAATTGCGGTAAGTGCCTTCCGCCTTGGCGCCTAGTTCTAGCACCGCGGTCGTGTGGTGGAAAAGGTTAAGGGGGCTGGCCGAAAGGGGCTAAGACCCAGAATCTTAAAATGTGGGTCTTTCAACCTTTTCAATGTGATTTGAGGCTAGGAAAAGGGTTGCGGTAGATGGAAAAAGGGGATTTAAACCAAACAAAGTGTATTTGTAAGGTTTAAAGGGGATTTAGGATGGTTTAGGAGGACTAGGGGGGGAATTTGGGGGTAAAAAAGGGGAATTTGGACAAAGGGAAAAAGGGTTGAAATGGGACATTTTGCAAGGATACAAGGGGAAAATTAAAGCCTTTTGGAGCACAATTTTTGTAATCAGTGATACCTTATAATGTGATTCAACAAAGGGAATTTATCAAAGGAAAAGGCATAGGAGAATTCAAGGATGATGTGTTTTCAGAGGAAATGCATTCCTTGAAGGCTCAGAAACATTTTAGCCCCCTGTTTTCTTGTCAAAAAATTATAGGGGGGCTAACAGTGGCTCCACATGGGGATGGCTTCTTCTTGAAGGAGTCAAGAATTCAGAAAATGATCTTTGGTGTAGGCTAGATGCTTGTTGCTTGAGCCACCTTTCTTCTTTGATTTTCAGCTACAACAATTGTGAAGACCTCAATTAGCCAAAAAATTCTCCCAAACAGACTACCTACCCATCCTACAATCCTAGCATTTTTTCTTCTGGGGTGCATTTGAACTAGCATGCCCTTTACATCATTTTTATTTACAAACAAGAAAATAAACCTATTCTACTTCTACCTTTATTACTCCATGAGACCAGATTAAACTGTTTGTCTCATAGTTTCTCTACCTAATCTAGTATCTGCTAGGATTAAACTGTCTAGCAGATTTCTTCTCTACATTCTAAGATAGAAATTGAAAACAGTCAAGCCAGGATTAGACTGTCTAACTTGCTGGAATTTGCAGGAATTAAAAACAACTAACTACATGCTCACAGACTGAGCTTTATTGAGCTTTTCCTACCTACCCTACTCTAACTGGAAATCTCTGATGTTCTAGGTGATACAATAATGCCAATGCAGCCAGTCAAGCAATAGCAAAAAAGGGAAGAAGAACTGACTACTCATCAGAGATAACCGCAGGATGCTCTGCATGTGGATCTTCAAAACTGAGGCCACCAGCAGTGGTGACCAATTCTGATGTATTTGGCTCTTGCAAAAGATTAATGCTTGAAGGGCTAAGCCAATCAGGGCCTCCATGTATTCTGCCATAATATCAACAAAAACATGATGAAATTTTTTTTCTTCAAAGCCTCCCATGACTGGTAGGCTGTCTGCATCCTGGGCAGTTTCAATCATTGCATCTGTAATGTGGCCTCTGTAATCACACTCCTCCTTTTCCTGGTTGGGAGTATTTGGTAGATGAGCATAAACCATGAATACCTCTTCTTCCTCTTGATCAAGACAAAGATGTTTGTGGGAAAGAAGATCTCGCTCATCTTCACTGCAGCCTGAGCTAGAGGGCTCATTATATTCGACAGTGCTGTCCTCTAGTAACGCAGGCTGGTCATGTTGAAATAGACTGAACTCTGTGAAAAAATCAACATATTCTTGAGCGGAGGCTTCTTTGATTACCTTAATCCTTTCGAGAGGAGGCTCAGGATATTCATTCTGCTCAAGATATTTCCTCCTTGTCCTTTGCACTGAAGAGCTTCTGGTTTCTATCCTCTTGGAAAGTATAACTGATGTTTGGATATAAAGCAGAGAGAAGATTCAATGAATCTTCGTCTGCTATCATGCTCTCAATGCTTTCTCCATTAGTATTATAGATGGCCCGCATTGGCTCATCATTTTCCTAAAGTTGATGGTTGTGATCTTCCTTCCATGAATCTACTAATGATGGCCCTGCAAGCTCAGTTTCCCTTTGAAAAAAATCATCATTAGATAAATCATAATTATAAGCAACGTCACCCATCAAATCTTCAGGACTCTCGACAAGTCTTTCTTCAAAATAGTCTGCAAGTTCATTTTCTGATTCTAACTCTTGTTCATCATACATGCTTGGCATGCTGCTTACGTCTTGCCGTGATCTGATTTGTCTTTCTTAAGGACAAGGAGCAGGTCTTTTCCAATCATCATTTCTGGTTTCAGCCTCATATTCTTCCTCTTCTGTGTTCAGCAGGGTATTGGCAGTCTCTATCAATCTTTCTAGCTTGTTTTCTAAAGAGATCTGCCTTATTTTCTCTGCTCAGTCTTTCTTTGCGGCTTTTAACCTTTCCTCTCTACACTTTATGTTGAATTTGACAGTAATTTCTATGCTCTGCATTTCCTCTAGGCTTGAAGGCTTTCTTTCCCTTATATGGAATTCCACATCGGGGTCAAAAGAACTCGGATAGTGCACTAGGGCCCATCCTAGAGGTGGTTTTATATCAGAAGGTATTGCATGATATACCTTGTTGAACCTGGCTAAAAATTCTTGTATTGTCTCACCTAGCTACCTTTTCAAATTTTGATACTCTTCTAGGATGAGGAGAGCACTCTTTGCGGCTGCCCACTTATCAAGGAAAACTTGAAAAAATTAATGAAAGCTGAAAATTCTTACCGCTGGAAGGCCTTTGAACCAACTCTTAACATTTCCTTGTAATGACAAGGCAAACATTCTAATGCACACATCATCTTCTTATATTTCATACAATTCAAGTAAATCCTCAAGGTTTTGAACATGTTCTTCAGCAGTGGCCCTTTTATTTTCTCCATCAAAAAGAGGCAGCTGATTTATAAGTTCTGAAGGAAGGGGTTGGAAAATAAGAGGTAAAACTAGAGGCTTATATATTTATATGACCTTTGTAGGTGTAGGTGGTATAACAATGGGCTCATGGCTTCTTGAAGCTTCTTCAGGAGTGGGAGATACAACATGAGCCTCTTATTCCACCAGGCTCTTCACAGGAGTATAGGTCTGCTCATGGTCTGAAGACTGAGGCTTGAGATCTTTCCCATATTCAGTGTGGGTCTCATATTTGTACATTTGAACAGGCTTAAAGTATGACACAGCATAGTGGTAGACAAAAACAATGAATTCTTTAAACCAAATCCAACCCATGTGTTCTACCCTTCTATGAGGTCTGGCCATATTTCAGGTTCTTCCTCTAGTGGAGTCTTTGAGATTTATGGAGTGTGGAGTTGCCAGGTACTTGTATATGAATATCTGAAGCAAGATGTTTTCCACCACCAGCAATTTAATGCCAATCTAATCAGATATATTGGGTCTTTTGAATGCCTAATAATGTTTAAGGTGAAATGCACTCAATCCCCAGCGGAGTCGCCATTATGTTGGGGTTCCCATGTTTTGGCCAGATTGGCAAGACCAAAATATGAGACAACATCAGAACCACTTTCAAACCTCGGGCTCTAACCCTCCTGGGTCTAGAGAGGGATCTCTCTATGATATGTCAAAGATATATGACTTCGAAGCTCAAAGGTTAAGGTATTAGGCTAGTTATAGGCATAGGGTTTGTTTGTTTGATTGTTTGTTTGGTTGCTGGTCATCAGGAAAGAAGGGTTCAATGTAAGACAAGGATGAGAAAAGAGGATTTAGGCAGAGGTGAAGTATTCCAGGGAGCATTCAAAACCATTGGGCAATGGAGTCAGGAAAGGGTTTACTTGCTATTCAATGTGCAGGCTTTCAGTTGGGCTAGCCATCTAAAACATTGGATCTTAAAGATGATAGTGTGGTATGGAATGGTAAGGGAGGAGGACACAATAAATATTTAGAACACAAAGTTAAAGACCTAAGATCAAAGAGAGACTTTGAACTCTCAATGCTTCGGCCTCCAGCTTGAGGGATCTTAGAAAAGTTCAATCGATTGAAAAGGATCCTAGTGAGATATAAATAGGGTTCTAGACCTCCCAGTGTTCCCAATTCTTTCAATTAAATCATAACAAGAACATCTAAGAAAAAATTCATTTAATTCATACATCAGCTAGTAGGCAATAACATCCACTACACTGGTTAAATCAACTGAAATAAACTCTTAGATAATCACATTTAGTAGAAAAAATTGAAGGCAAGGAGAGCAGAAACATAGGGTACCTAACAAGGGTAAATCCTATGCCAGATTTCTGATGCGAGCCAGTAGAAATGAAATGAAACGGAATGTAAGTTAAACACAAATACTGAGATAAAAAAACATCACCGCTGCTTTAGATCAGGATCCAAATAAATGTGCTTGTCATATTAAAAAGCAACACCAGTCAAGTACAAATTTTCCAATGGCTAGATACTCAGTCAGAAAACATCTTCCTCAGCCTATCTTACAACTTTACATAGAGACTATGTCTCAAAAGAAACAGCTTGCAAATCTCTGATAACTGATCAACAACCTTTACAATGAGCTTCTTCATGAATTTTATAGCTGTAGAGAGCAGAGGAGGTAGGTGAAAAACTAAATGAAGCATTAAAACTCAGAAATAATGAGGGCAAAAACCCATTCTATTTTAAATCCAGGGAAATTATCTATGGCACTCTTTTGGGTGAAAGAGTGGTCTTCTCCAGGTTTCCAATTACTCCAGTATGTATCTGGTGTACTTTGTTGCAGCACTCTGTAGTACTTCTGGAAAATTAACAAAAAGGTAAATAAATGATGCTAGGGTCTACCATACTGTGAATCAAATGCTTTGATAGCATTAGGACTATTGTCAGGACCAAAAATCTCCCTAGAACATGGTATAGAATACATACGGTATGGGAAACTTGTTCTTAGACGGAAGAACATTCTGTTGATGTCAAAACCCTGCTATTATGTTTTTCTGTGCACTGGACCTTCTGAGCGATCCATGGGGTCTTCGATTCTGGTACCTTGCCTTTTAAACACTGGATTAAGTCTTAATATCTTCAACAATGTGCCTTAGACCTTTAATTCTCTCACTGATACTCCTTGCTACTTTGAAGTTTTCCTCTGACTACGAAATTTGTGCTTTAAATGGTTTTGGAGAAATTTTACAGAGTTTAGCTCCATCCTTTGAATGCACATCCTATCATAGCTCCTTTCTTGGCCCTTTCTTCATAATATCAGTCCTTGAAAAATGGTCCTTTCCTATGTTCTCAGTCACTGTGACAGAGACTGTGAATCATTGCAGTTTATTGCCGCCCGAAACCCTGCAAAACACATAAAACTAGTCAAGAAATCATGCACGGGGTGGGTGAATGCAGTGGGGATGATGAGAATGGTCGTGCAGGCTAGTGAAATGGTGGAATAGTGCAGGATGACGGCAGAAAATGATCGCGAACAACAGAAAATGTTCATGGCTAAAGGTGGCAGAGCGCAGAAAATTAAACGCGAAAACTTAACATTTTGACCTTTGAATGAAATATATAGGGGGATGGAGGAAAACGTGACAAAACACGTGGAATGGTGACGTGGAAGGACCCAGTTGATGGCAGGCGCATGCAGTTAAATCTGGATCGTCCGATCTCAGGAGGAGATCGACGGTGGAAAACACAGTGGAGGGCGACGGATGGTGGGCCAGGGGTACGGTTGCCTTGGGTTATCCCCCGCGCAACTTCATGGAGTGATCACCATTGGATGGAGAGCTTCAGATCGGATGGTTGATATGCATATCGCGCCGGGTCAAATGCCGAACGTTAACGCGCGATGGGGGGGCGGTTTTGAAATAGTGACGGAGCCACGTGTCAGGCGGTGAGTGGAATCGCTCCAAAAATAAGAATACCACCCACCTCCCAATAAAGGTGCGATAGAAACCAGCAGATTTTGAATAGTGTGCAGTTGCGGGGGCCACCGGGCGGGTGAAAGGCTGACCGTTGATCAGCGGGTAAATGAACGGTGGAGATGCAATGAACGGGCGGTGAAAGGGTTGAGCGATGGACGTTGTGGGGATCGCGGCAACTGTTCGATATGTATAGATCGACGGCTCAAAACGCTCCCGATATTCAATTGCGGTAAGCGCCTTCCGCCTTGGCACCTGGTTCTACCACCGCGGTCGCGTGGTGGAAAAGGTTAAAGGGGCTGGCCGAAAGGGGCTAAGACCCATAATGTTAAAATGTGGGTATTTCAACCTTTTCAATGCTATTTGAGGCCAGGAAAAGGGTTACGGTAGATGGAAAAAGGGGATTTAAACCAAACAAAGTGTATTTGGAAGGTTTAAAGGGGATTTAGGATGGTTTAGGAGGACTAGGGGGGGAATTTGGGGGTAAAAAAGGGGAATTTGGACAAAGGGGAAAAGGGTTGAAATGGGACATTTTGCAGGGATACAAGGGGAAAATTAAAGCCTTTTGGAGCACAATTTTTGTAATCAGTGAGACCTTATAATGTGAGTCAATAGAGGGAATTTATCAAAGGCAAAGGCACAGGAGACTTCAAGGATGATGTGTTTTCATAGGAAATGCATTCGTTGAAGGCTCAGAAACATTTTAGCCCCCTGTTTGCTTGTCAAAAATTTATAGGGGGGCTAACAGCTTCTTCAGTTACTCAACCCATAAAGGATTTTCCATGGGTTGTAGCAAGGTTTTTCTAGGTTGTAAAAATGGGCGCAATACAATTTTGAATCCGAATGAATTTTAAATGAATTCGATTGTGAATGGGACAAGGGAGAAACAAAAAACAAGGAAAAATGTGAGAGTAACACATGCTAAGGAAAAATAGACAAGCACGATACCATGCTAGAAAAGTGTGGAGGTCTCTTCTGACACAAAATTCCTTTTTAATTTCAAATTTGTTAGGTAAGGATGGCAAAGTATGTTTGCATTATGGTTAATGTGTTGTGCTTTATGGAAACCAGCTTGCAAAATATGTACTTGATGTCAAATTGGTCATACTATGATGAATATATAATTTCTATAGATGACATGATTGATGGTGTAGATGTTACTAAGGATATGCAAGAGAATCTGACAGCTCAGTCACGTGATGCATGAAAAATGTGAAGTTTTAAAAGTGAGTGTGACCCATGTGAAGAAGAGTTGTGTACATACGCACGTTCTGTTAGTGTAAATATTTTGGGAAAGTGTAAAAAAATGATTCACTTAAGTCACTGAAGAAAAGTAACCCTAACAACAAGATATGGTTGTTTATGCTTCAGATTTACAATGAAAAAATAAGGAAACCCGCAACAAAAATATCATACGTAACCCAAAACATAGAACAACAAGAAATGACTGATGCAACAACCCAATAGAAGAAGACTTTTGATGAATAATATTTTTATTAGAAAACACCTAGTGAAGGAGGTTTACAACATGGGTCTGCAAATCCCTCTCCATGGGATCAGTCCTTTGATGTCCTTATGCTTCAGTGATCTTTTTTCTTTGTCAATATGTAGAAAACCCAAAAGAAAAATGGAACTCAAGTGGGAGCTCAAATGTGAGAAGACAATAGTGGTGACGATGATAGTGATCATGGTGAAGAATGAACGGAAAACCCTCTTATTTATAACAATGTACTGGGATCAATTAGGAAATCGAAAATAATAAAATGTTATTGACCAAATCAAAATCTAACCGTTAGGAATACTTTATTATATTTTTTGAAAGGGAAGAGATATTCAAACTAGTCAAGCATCTTTATTTAGAAAAATAGTTGAAATAATTAGCAAAATAAAATGATTTATTAATTACTTTTGAGGATTAAAAAAGGTGTAAAATCGAAATAAGTATTAAATAGTGATTTAACAATTATTCCAAAAATAAATTAAGGAATAATAAATAAATGGTGTTTTATTTAATTATTCCAAGGTGATTTAGTCAAATGTGTTAAGAAATAATTATCAAATAATTATTTAATAATTATTTCTAGAAAAAATTAAATAAATAATTATTTATTCAATTATTCTCATGGGTTCTTTAATTTTAAACAAAAATAATTTAATAAAAATGGTTTACTAAAGTACTTCCTATGGTGAATGTGATTTTACTATCGTTAATCCTACATGGTTTGTTTCGATCCACCTAGTTATAAATGGATAGGTGATCATTTTTTAGGTGATAACCGGTTCTGTGAACAAAACTTGTGTGCATAATTTGAATCATGGAAAACTGGATACTAGGGGCCATGACCATGGTAATTACACATAGTATTATGCCGACAATGTCTATTTTATATTTCAAATCAATAAAAACAATATTAACAAGGTATTTTCCTGAGGTATTGGAAATGAAAAAATAACTATATAAGGAGATGGAGATCAAGGAGTTTTGAATGCATTTGAAAAGATTATTCACGTGTAGTCTAATCTGAAATATGTGTGAACCAGGGAGCAAGAAGAAGGTTCATATATGAAATTTTATGGATATTATTGATTGATCTATTTATGTTTAAGAAGATAATGTTTCAATATTGGTGATATATTCTGGATATGTTTGTTGAGATATTTTCTCCTATTATAGTATGTAAGAAAATATATGAATTTGACATGGATTGTGTTTACAACAATGATTTGATTCAGTAAATTTAAGATATGTATGTAGTATATTGAAATATAAATGTAGATTTTATGCATGTGAAGCACATATATACAAAAAATCTCTTTAATTGAAGTCACATATGTGTTCTAGGGTTTGTAATTGATGCTTGGTGATGATAGTTAATGAAGTTTGTATTATTTTTCGTTTTTTGTCAATGTGTCTTGATAAAAATGGTTTGTATTTGAAAATATGATTTGGTTGTGGCTTGGTATATTTATCAGTGATGATGTTTCATTGTGATTGAGTATTCAGTGAGTCAATATTGGTATATCTATGATTAGTTTTTGTTGTGACTCAGTACTTCAGTGATTTAGTGGTTGATAAAATGATTCAGTTTGATAGTGTTTCAGTATTCTGTACTTTGAGATATGTACATAGTTTTATGCACATGAAGCGCGTATATACCTAGGTATGATTCAAAACAGATGCATATATATTTTCAAGTAAATTTGATCAGAATTTGTAATAACTGTAAATTAGTACCGTGTTGATGAAAATGTGGGTATTAGCATGTTTGGTCGATTTATTCAGTGATTCATATTTTGGCTTCAGAATGGTTAATTATTTTTGAGGATATTATTGGGTGTGGGTCTGATTTGAAAATTTGATAAAAGGTAGACTACAAGTTTCAATGGTTTGAGACAAGTGGATCCAATAGGAAATATTGTAAAAAGTGGTCCACAAGATGCTTAGGGTTGTAGCCTTTAATGAGGGGGTAGGAGCTTCGTTATGGTAAGAGCCGGTAGATTAGATTAGGAGGTCGTATCACCTTTCCAATGGGCGATAGAGAACGAGTGCAGGTTTTATCCTCCTACAGGTGGGTTCCTGTGTGCTGGAAAGATTCTACACTATTACAAGACCATGATGTAATGATTTTTCCTTATAATAAGATAATAAGACAAAGACAAAAAAAACAATGGTTTCTCCCACATTGGGTTTCCACCTAAAATCCTAGTATCCTTATGTTTTGAAGTTTTTCTTACGCATTATTATTTATCTTATTTTTAATGCATATTGAATTGATAATGAATTAATAATATGGTTAAGTTAAACATCTAATGAAAAGTAATCTGTATATACACAATTTTTACTCACAGAAGGCATGTACACATGTAAGTTTTCTGAGTAATAGTCGTGTACAGAATTATGAATTTTAAATCTAAAGTTAAAGTTAATTAAAAATATTGATTCAACCCCCCCTCTCAGTATTTTTCCTAACAATTGGTATCAGAGCAGGTCCCTCAGAAGGAGCTTGATCGCTTAAAGGGAGATCTATCAAAAGAAGCAAGATTGAAGGAATACTAGGAGATGATATATGGGGAACTGTTGAAGGAGGATATCAATATCTAAAAGGTAAGATTTTCTATGATTTTTCTTCTAGTGAAGGAAATCATGATAAGGAAGAAAATGGAAAGAATGTCACTAGGAAGGAAATTTCTTATGCAAATGAAGATAGTGAATGTTCTTCAAATGGTGAAGTTAAAAATCAGGAATAGAAATTACTTATGGCCTTTGAAGATCAATTTGTAGAAAAATATGATGTTTGTGATGATATAATGGATTCTCTAAAATAAATTTATAGACTCAGGATTGTGAATGAAAATCAAGAAAAGTAAATCAGTATGTATAAGGAGAACAACCTTGTTCAAGAAATAACTCAACTAAAAATATTTCTAGAAGAGGTTAAATTAAAAGAAGAAACCTTAAGGAAAAAAATCCAAGAAAAGGAAGAACAATGTGAAAGACTAGAACTTGAAGTTGTGGGACTAAGAAAATAGCTTGAGAAAACAAAGTCACAGTTGAATCTAAATCTGAAATTTGCAAAACACTTTGAATCCTTAGATGATTATTAAGGTTCAATGCTCTCCATTAATCAAAACTGGTCTTGGATATAATGCAAATCAAAATGATGAAGCATTTGGATCTATGGAATGTCCTAAAACAATTAATAAGAGTTATTCCAATATTGTAAAGGGAAGCAACAATCAAGATACCAAATCGTAGCAAAAGGAGGAAGGATCAAGGTATGCTCAGACAATGCAACAAATATCTTCTTTTCATGATCAAAGGCCAAGATATCCAAGAAGGTACTTCACTCTTAGGTATTATTACTTAAATGGTCAATGATTTACCTTCCATAACTTTGATCACAAGGAAATTCATTATGTTGCTCACAAAACTATCATGGCTAGAGAATCTAGAAATCAGTATGATAGGAACAAGCCAAAGAAGTCATTCTATAATATTTTCTCTCCTCTTCAAGATGAAGTTGAATGTACTATTTGAAATAAATTTGGATATGAAGAAACTAAATTTAGAAGCAAGATGATCCCATCTCATAAACATAAGCAAGATTCATAGCCTCCCAAAATTTGGAAAAAGAAGAGAACTTTCTATTAAAAAACTCGTTTAGCACTATGTGAAAAAGAATGAGAGAATCGGTGGTATATTGTTAGAGGTTCCTCCAAAAATATGATAGGTGACAAAGATAATTTTTCTTACTTTGATGAAATTAAGAAAGAAAAGAATGTCTCTTTTGATAATAATTCACTAGCTACTATTAAAGGAAAATGATTTGTGTTTTTAAATAAGAAAATCAAAGTTTAGAATGTAATATTTGTTGATGGATTAAAAAATAATTTATTGAGTGTTAGTCAAATGTGTGACCAGGTGCATGAGCTTATTTTCAAATCTAAAAATTTCTTAGTCAAAGAATTGGTATAGGAAAGTCAATAATCAAAGGGACCAAAACACCTGACAATGTATACATTCTTGAAGTGAGTGATTACCAATGCTTCTTAATCAGAACCGGGGAATGTTGGCTATGGAATAAAAGACTAATACATCTCAAATTTTCTCAGCTATATAAATCAAGAAATAAGGGGGAAGTTTGTGATATTCCAAACACTATACCACCTGAGAATATCATCTAAAAATCATGCCAATTTGTTAAGAAATGAAGAGTTCAATTCAAATCCAAAGAATGAAATTCAGATAAACCCTTTCAATTAATACATGCAAATTTGTGTGGACCTATGAGAAATAAATTTCCTCGTAGTGAACAATACTTCATGTTACTAATTTATGATTTTACTAGGATGTGTTGGGTTATTTTAGTAAAATTTAAAGATGAGGCATTTGAAAAGTTCAAAATATTCAAATCTATGGTAGAAAATGAATTGGAATTCAAAATCAAATTCTTAGATCTGATAGAGGAGGAGAGTTTATATCAGGTGAATTCTTCAATTTTTGTGAGGAGCATGGAATCAAAAGACAGTTATATATAGCTAAAACTCCTCAAAAAATGGAGTAGAATAAATAATTAATATGATATTTCACCAAATGGCACGTGATATGCTTGATGATTCCAAAGTACCCTACACATTTTCGGGAGAAGCAGTTCAAACAATTATGTATATTCTCAACAAGGTTGACGTACGAGTCAAAAATGAAAAAAATCCTCATGAAATATGGTATGGAAAACCTGCATCTGTCAAAATTTTCAAAATCTTTGGAAGTAAATGTTTTATAAAAAGAAATGATGACAAGCCTGGAAAATTTGAACCTAGAGCAGATGAAGGAATCCTTCTAGGTTACTCTTCTAGAAGCCAAGGATATAAATTATATAATAAAATGCTTCAAACAGTTGTTGAAAGTATAGATGTTTTTTTTATGAAAGGTCTACAAGTACCGAAAGATAAATTCAATTTTATAATGAAAAAATCCCCACAAAGATGCAAGAAGTAATAGGGGAAGAAGATGTAGAAGCACCAAAAGAAGATAAAAAAAATGTAAGTATGCCATAAAAGACTCCATCAAGGTATGTGCAAAATAATTGTCTTGAAACCCAAATTCTAGGTGATAAAGAAGTTGGAATACAAACTAGAAGAACATTTTTTTATCACCTAGTCACTTAGTCATATTATCGACAATTGAACATCAAAATGTGAATAAAGCTAGTAAAGATGAGCATTGGATTAAGGCAATGAATGAAGAACTTAATAAAATGGAAAATAATCATACATGGGATTTGGCACCAAGGCCTCATAATAAAAATTTAATTGGGACATGATGAGTATTTAAAAACAAATTGAATGAAAGTGGAGAATTTGTCCAGAATAAATCAGGACTTGAAGTAAAGGTTACGCTCAACAAGAAGGAATAGACTTAGAAGAAACATTTGCCCCATAGATAGACTTAAAGCCAACAAAATGTTTCTTGCATTTCTAGTTTTCGATATTTTAAAGTATATAAAATGGATGCTAAATATACATTTATAAATGGGGACTTAGAAGAATAAGTTTATATTGAATAACCTAAAGGTTTCATACTTGGATATGATAGAAATCTTGTTTGCAAACTTAAGAAGGAATTATATGGATTACAATAGGATCATTTAGCTTGGTATTATCGTCTTGAAAAGTATCTTCAGTAGCACGAGTTTAAGAAAGGGTTTGTAGATAGTAATTTTTACATAAAAGAAGACAAATATAAAATGTTGATAGTTTTGGTATATGTTGATGAAATCATATTCAGAATCAATGTTAACACAATGAGCTAAGGGTTTAACAGGAATTTGAGATGTCTTTACTTGGTGAACTAACTTTCTTTCTTGGTTTATAGGTACACCAAACTAAGAATGGTATATTCCTTTCATAAACCAAATATCTTAAGTGAATTATGAAGAAATATGGCTTAGAAGACTACAAACTAGTATGCACACCTATGGTAACATGATGTAGCCTCATCCAAGAAGATGACTCTCCAACGATTAATCAATTTGAATACAATTCCATGTTTGGAAGCTTACTTTATCTTACAGGTACAAGACCAGACATTATGCATGTAGTTGGCATAGTTTGATGATTTTAGGAAAATCCTAAATAAGTACATCTTAAAGCAGTCAAAAGGGTATTCAATTATCTGCAGGGGACTTAAGATCTTGGACTATGGTATCCAAAAAAAAATATTTTTCACTTCATGCTTATACAAATGTAGATTGGGAAGGTAGTGTTGATGACCAAAGAAGTACTAGTGGAGGAGATTTCTATTTGGAACCACATTTAGTTTCTTAGTTCAATAAGAAACAAATTTTTATTGCTTTATCAACTACTGCAGTAGAACATGTTGTTTTCGATGCTTGTTGTACTCAGGTTCTATGGATGATTCAAAAATTACAAGGCATTCAAGTCACTTGTCCTCAACATGTACATATTATTTATGAAAACAAAAACGCCATAAGTATCTCTAACAACCCTATCATGCACTCTAAAACTAAACACATTCCAATAAAATATCATTTTCTTAAAGAGAATGTCCTTGAACAAAAAATCAAGTTGGAATATATTACTTCAAAGGAACAAGCTGCAAATATTTTCACCAAACCTCTTCCCCATGATTCATTTGAATATCTTCACCAAATATTAGGCATGATCTCTGTGTATTCCCTCTCCTCATTCAAAACCATAATATTCCTTCAGAGGGAGTTGTACTAGTGAAAATGAACATTTTACAGTCGCATATGCATGTGGTTCTTGAATTATATAGTCATGTATGGTTCTCTGTGATGATAAATAAGTGTCACAAATTTGGGGGTAACTTCTCATATGCTTCCATAATTTTGTTACTGGCATTATGGTTTTCACATTGGTTTGCTACAGTATGTTGATAATGTCCTTATGCTACTTGGGAATGAACGGAAGTATATTGTTTTATAATGAGTGATGAGTTTCTATTGGCATATCGCTTTGTTGTAGACATGCAGAATATAATGTGTTCAAAATTGATTATGAGGAGTTGGCATAGGTTTAGGGGAGCAACTCTCAAGCTACTAATAGATCATTATTGACATCATGGACACTCCTTATTGGATTACATTATCTATATTATTGATGGTGATTTGGATACATACTTATGTTGTTTTTATTATGTCATTTATGTTGCTATTGTCAGATGATTATGTTGCAAATGCCTACATGATGCATGGTGTTTGTTGATGTGTATCAAGGTTTTGATACAAAGGCACTTCATTATTGAAATCCTTGCTTATGGTTATGGATGTCATGTATGTATCTTGATGTAAAGGTCATTATAATACCCATGTTGTGATCATTGTAAAATTCATTAATGTATGGGCTACTGGGATCAAGTCATGTTATGTATGTAATTCCATTATTTTGGGTGATTAATGTAAAATTTGGGTCCAATATGTAACCCCATAATGTTGGTTGATTGACCATAGAGTCATTGATTATAGGAGAGGTCATATGAATAAAAATGCACTTGATTCATAAAGTGTTGTACTTTTATCTGCTGATGTATTTTGAAGGTCTAGTATATGCTCAGGGGGAGTATGGTCATTATGCAGATTTCATGATTCATATCAACAGATCAAAATTACAGTATTGATATTTACAAAGGGAGGTACTTCATTCAACATAGTTCAACTCTTTTCCCTTGATGTAAAAGGGGGATATAATACTTGGTGTTTGAAGGTGGTTTCCAAACACCAGAAAGGTTGCCCTCAAGTCCAAAGGGGGAGATTGTTGGCATTATGGCTAATGTGGTGTCCTTGATGGTAACCTGCTTTTCAAATATGTCCTTGATGTCAACTTGGTCATGCTATGATGATTATAAAACTGTTACATATGACATGATTTATGGTGCATATGTTACAAAGGATATGGAATATAATTGATATCTCAGTCACTGGATGCATGAAAAATGTGAAGATTGAAAAGTAAACGTGACCCCTGTGAAGAAGAGTCACGTACAAATGCAGAAATATGAAAAAAAGTCACGTACATAATTCAAACCATGGAAAACTAGATACCAGGGGCCATTACCATGGTAATTTCCGATAGTATTGTGCCGACAACCTATATTTGATCTTGTCAAATGAATACAAACAACATTACCAAGGGGTTTTCTTGAAGTATTGGCAAAGGAAAAAACTATATAAGGAGATCGAGATCAATTAGTTTTGTATGCATTTGAAAATATTATTCATGTGTGGTATAATATGAAACATGTGTGAACTAGGTAGCAAGAAGAAGGTATAGACTTGGAATATCTGAAAGATTATGGATATGATTGATTGATATATTTATGTCTATGATCTGGGAAAGTAAGCTACCGGATTTACCCATTATCTTTTAATTTTGTGATGTGATTATAATTTCACTAAAAAGAGCATTAAAATAACACATATGCATGCTTTAAGCAAGAGGAAATAAGAAAACAATCAACAACATAAGAACATGAGATGTTGATAACAGAGTTCATCCAATTTGGACTACATCTTCGGGCCCGGTTTCAATATGGAGTAGGTCACTTCATATAGTGTTGGAAATAGTGATGATGTACATCAACTATGTTTTCTGTCATACAAGGATATATGCCCTCAACATGAGTGGCTTGTCTCTCCATGAGACATTCCGCTACAGGAACTCTCGCTCACAATAGGCCTTTTGTCAACATGACATAATCTCACACAAGGTGACGATGAGGATCCCTTCAACAAGGTTACATAGGGATCATAAAAATCCATGGTGATACATCGCACATGAAGTAAAAACATAGATCTCGTAACATACATCAAGCAAGGCTCTAAACAACATATTACATCTCATAGCAAATGATAAAATAGGAACATGACATCAATACTACATATGCCTCAACCCTTGAATTTGGCTAAAGAAGTGGATGCTCAGGTGCTGAATTTGGCTGCACCATCGAATTTTTGGCATCGAGAGGCATAAAATCGACTATCCACACTTGATAATCTGACATTGTCACTCCAATTTGGAAAAAGGAGGAAAAATGGGAAGCTCTGTTGTTGAAACAGACATCACCATCGAATTTATGTCACCGAGAGGTGTAAAATCAAAATAAGTTTTGTCAAATTATCACTCTGGCAAGTTCAATACCTCAAGGAATATTTCTTATGCCCCTCAATATTCCTTAGGCAAGGTTCTACCCCTCTGGTCGCTCATGGTTCGGCACCTGCAATAAAAAATAGTATTCTTTGAAGAATGTGTCGGTCTGCTCCACGTTCTGCCTCCTCTTTTGTCATGGCTCCATGGGCCTCCTTGTGCCCTCATCTCTCATGTATTCTCCATCATTATCCATGGTTTCCTTGAACCATTTGAATGGAATTTTATAACAAACTGTGAGGGTGAATAAGGCAAAGTGTGAGGTTGGCACATTGGTTGGCATAATCATATTAAGATACTTGTTATTGGGAGGTTTTGGGTTCAAATCCGATTGACTCCCAATATTGTTATAAAGCCCAATTTTAGTTTTAATATAGTTTTTTCAAACTATATAATATATGGAATTCGTATGTCCATATTTTAATAACTCCCAAAAACATGAGAATAGGACAAAAAATGGAGGTTGCACCATCCAAGGCCACTTGGGCCTAATTTGAGGTGCCATTTGGCACCACGTGATTGGGCCATGTGATGAGGCCCCATTGGTCCACATCCTATGCCAACTCTACCAGCTACTTGCCACTTGTTGACTTGTGGAGTTTCCACATCACCTTTTTGGGATCACCTCTGTTTTTTTACTAGGCTTCCATTGTAATATTCCCAAATGGGAAAAACAGGAATAGAGTGCATAAAATGAAAGCATCAAAAAATATTTAACACATGAAACCATGAGACCAATATGGAGCCATATTATTGATCATATATGTAGAAAATAAGTACAAAACAATGAGGCACAAATCATATAATGTGATCACACAAGCCTCCAATACATAAACACTCTCAAAAGTGGGATATTGCTGCTATGCAAAATGCCAGAGAGGTTGCTACAACGCAGTCATACTAAGCATAAATATATTTGGAGATCATAAAATAATATAAAAATACTGATATAAGCCAAATAGATGCTACACATATAGATCTGGGCACTAGACCAGCTTTCCAAGACAACCCAAGAGGGTTTCCGCAAAATGCACACAATGTGCCAATATAAGCTGCACCCCTAGGGCTGAAGGTATGTTGCAACAATAGAAATTAATATATGGTTGAAGCTGATGTAGAAACATACAAATATTCTCCAATAGATCCTCTGGATGAAATAATGGCTCCTCCACTAAAGAAATCACCTCTCAAAACAACCACTGCAACCACCCCTGCAACTCCTCCCTAAAATAACACAGATCTGGATTGAAACTACGCTGTAGGGGGTAAATAATCCTTGTTCTGATGAAAAATATGTCAATAAATCCCAAGGGGCTTCTTTACAGGCCTTCCAATGGATGGAAACCTTCCTCCACTACAAAACTATCTCTGAAGACACCCAATATAATTTTCCACTGTTGCACCCTGCAACACAGCACATTATTTTGCAGAAACTGCACTGATGAGGAAAGTTGTAGCTTGGCCTTAAGCCTGAGTGTGGAACTATATTGAAATTCTCCTCCAAGAGGCCTCTCAAGGAAAGAGATGGGATTCCCACTCAGGAACACCATGTGCTAAACAGCACTGTAATCTCAGCGAAACAACTGAAGAGAGCAACAAGTCTAAACAGAACACATACATAATAATAATCCAAAACATAACCCCATATGGCTGCCATCCTCTTCCTTATATAATTTATGAGCTTCCTCACCCTTTTCCCCACTCAATTAGGTCACAAACTCCATGTAATCAATATCCCTCCAAAATTGCGTTGTTGCTCATTAGATGTCCACTCCTCCATTACAACATTGTTGATTTGGTCAAATTTGACCTATTCAACATGCTCTATCCCCTGTTCACACTCAAAGGTGATTTATTTGGCTACTTAGATGGTCTCCTTTCACACATGAAGTGATTTTATTGTTTCTAAGGAGATTTATGGGCCTCCCTACCCACTTATTCACCCACCTAGTGACAAAACAATCTATAATATTCCATTTTGTTGAAAGATAAATTTTTGGCATATTATAGTCCTCCCCTCCAAAATGTTGCTTGTCCACAAGAAAATATAAGGGATAGGAAAAATTATCCCCCTCCTCCTCTTATGGCCTCTTCATCAAACAGTTTCCACCACTACTTCAGATATTCTACAACAATTTTGTCTCCCAATGGTTCCTCCCAAATGTGCAAGTTGGCCTTTGGTGGACAAACCAAATGGCTCTCATCATGAGAAAATGGAAGGTCTATATGGAAACCTTCTTGTTGTACAATGGCCTCTTCAAGGTAGGAGTGATGATAAGCATAAGGGATCTCATTCCCAATGAGAGACTCCCATCTCCATGCTATCATCCAAATGAAATGAATCGCCTTCCAACATGGTAATTCATAGAAAAGTTCCTCCCAAGTGTTCATGAGAGGCATATCCCAAGTGCTCCAAACAATTATATGGCTCACCTCATAAAGAAACACGTGATACACTATAGTGGCCATATCATCTCCCATACTCCCCTTGAAGCATGAAGCATAAAAGGTGTGGGAAAGGTCATTCCCCATAGACACATCCAACCAATGTGCCTTCCCTCCAATCACGTTCCCAACAAAGATAAGAACATCATCATAATATGGGATCACAATCAACATTAAGCTAGCTTCCATGTGTAGTATTTGGGAAGGGAAATGGTCCCTCAAGTGCAACCAGCGCAGTTTTTCTCCTAACTTCCATAGAATATGATATAACAAGTGTTTTCCCGACCACTTGTTTGCTGCTCCATTCTTCTTGCATGCTTGGGGAGGGTGTATGATGTTTGGTGTCAATGAAGCACACCATGAAGAATACATCTTCTCCCCAAAATCTTCTAAGGAATTTCCAACATCATCACTTCTCATGGTCCCAAGTAGTCCATGAAGCCAATAAGAAAGAGTTCCCCCTCTTGGAGCAATGCCCTGCACATGAGTGGTAGGAAAATGCAAGTATATAGTAAGTATATCATGATGCTCAGAAATACAATCCTTACCATATACTTGGTTCAAGCTAGTGAGGTAGCTCATGGATGAGCTCCCGCTCAATCCCAATGAGTAAGGAGGTGGTGCTGATAACTCTTCCCAAGAGTTATGTTTCTTCTTACCCTCCAAACTATCTATGCACTTCCTCATATGATAGTGCATCTCCTCTTTGAAGTCTTCCCACATGAATCCCTCCAAAATAGTATGGTATGCTCTAATGAAACCAGTGGGGTTGGAGAGAAATATCTTATAGGCTGCATGTATTAGTTTATCCTTGAGCTTTGAGGATCTAGTCAAGAAGATCCTACCCTGATAAAAGATGACCCCATCTCTCACTATATATCCCCCATCTAAAAATTGGTCATCAAGTATCCTGCATTTAAGGAGGTCCTTGGAGTATTCCACCAATAGTTGGGATCTCCAATAACGATCTAAACTCCCTAATGATAGTGCTACTTGTTGGAATAGGGTCTCCTACAAGCTGCGAAACTGGTCCGATTTTGTATATTTTTTTATTATAATTAGGCTAGCACAGGGGCTTTGCAGTGGGTCAAAGCCCTGAAAGCATTATAATGGGTCAAAGGGTAAACCAGGGGTTGAAAAACCACGGTTTGCGGACCATAGGAAATTTTAGGCTGGATTATTATAAATAGAGGAACATTTTGAATTGTAAGGAGAGAAATGAAGAGATATTGATGTGAATTGTGGTTTAGTAAATATGTTTGGGTTTTTGGGGAAGGACTCTTACTGGCTGTGTGCACAGAGATCCAGAGTCCTGCTATGTGTAGACTTCGCTGCTATGTGCGCAGGTTGGGACAGGTATTGTAAGAGGGAATTGATGAATAAGAAAGGCTATTGAGAATTGAATCTATGTGTACTGTTTATGCGAATAATTGGTAATTAATGTGTTATGCGTATTTTGTATTCAGTTGTGAAAGTTCGGTGTAAGTTTTCTTACTGCATCTAGATCTGTTTTGTTCTGTTTTATGCAATACTGAGCTACTGTATTAGAAGTATATGATTATTGAGCACCATAGTATAATTGACCTTGCGCATGTAAAGAGACCTATAAGTCCTACCCAGGAAGATCTGGACATCTTGAGGCAGGACGCAGCTCTGATTACCTTACCTATCCTTTCTCAGGGTGCGGAAACCTGGTTCTAGCACCCACCCATACTACTTCGGGTGAGACTTTGACCTGCGCAAGTAGGTCACTACCGAAAGGGCCAATAGTATAGGAGATTTTTTGCAAACCTTGAACTCTGACCCTGGGTCAGGACCCCTCAAGCCAAAAAATGGTTCTGTTGCTGGGAAGTTCCCAACCTTTCCAACCCTGGGATGATCGCAGGCCCCAGCCAGCTGGGCTCAGAAGATGCCATGAAGGATGATATGCAACTACCGCAGCTCGCTATGAGAACTGACGTAGTTGAGTTGCATCTAGTCCTGTGCATGAAAGGGATGACTAACAAGGATGCTCCATCCCCCCGGGGGACGAAGCAGTATATAGATATGCTACGACTTCTCCGCAGTTCCAGACTACCTGCCAGTGAAAGCCATATTTGTTCGCTACCTCGCACTATCTTAGTCGGTGACCACCTCCCAACAGCTATGGAACTACAAGGAGACTTGGCGCAGCTGCCTCGCGAGGCATTACAAAGATCACACACTGCCGTGCTGTAAGAGATCCATCTTCGAGACCGAACCGCGCAGCAACACCTCAATGTGGCCACACCGTTCCTCACATGCCAGACCGAAGATATCCCCCCTATGGCATAGCTCGAAATAGTGGTTCACCGGCCCGACACAGAGATCCTTCACGAACTCCCGGTGTCAGATCCGCTTCGGGCTACCCTATAAGGCTTGGTTGCAACACTCAGGGCGTCCCAAACTGAAGTGCAGGCCCTCAAGACCCAAATGGCCCGTCAATTCACAATGTACCAGGCCCAAGCACAGCCTACCATATCCCCGGAGGTGTAGGCACAATGGGTTGTGTTGATAACAGAAGCTTTAGACATTATTAAAGGATAGCTTACTCTAGGTACTCAGTTGCTCGAAGTGACCATGCAGCTCTGGACAGCAGTCTAGTTCAACCCAATGCTTCAGTGTGTCAGAGAGGACTTATGCCAAAAGGAAGTTTCCTTCAATCAGATCGAAGTTTCCTTGCCTTCCCTCGCCCCTGCGCGGTGTCTGGCACCCTTGAAAACTAGCAACTCTTTCCAAGACACGATTGTGGATCTCCAGCATGCCAAGCATGCCATCAGAAAGCGTTTGAAGCCATGGGGTGATGTTTCCTTCCAGATATCTCAGGATGCTCACAACACCATTGCACGGCTCAAAAAAATTTTGGAATGGGTTACCACGGCCCCTGAAGGACCTACCTCCCTGAAGCTTGTTGATATTGCAAAAAGTGTTGCTGCCTAGAGTCAGGAAGTGTTACCTCCATTTGTCGTCACCTTCAATACCTTATGTGTGCATATAGAGACCACACCACCACAGTGACTTGGGACGAGTCACAAGATTGTGTTGGGGGACTGTTGGAACAGGGTCTCTTACGAGCTGTGAAACTGGTCCGATTTTGTATATTTTTTATTATAATTAGGCTAGTGAAGGGGTTTTGGGATGGTTCAAAGCCCTGAAAGCATTATAATGGGTCAAAGGGTAAACCAAGGGTCCGAAAACCATGGTTTGCAGACCATAGGAAAGTTTATGCTAGATTATTATAAATAGAGGAACATTTTGAATTGTAAGGAGAGCAATGAAGAGATATTGCTGCGAATTGTGGTTTAGTAAATCTGTTTGGGTTTTTGGGGAAGGACTCCTGCTGGATGTGTGCGCAGAGATCCAGAGTCCTGCTATGTGCACATATTCGGACGGGTATTGTAAGAGGGAATTGATGAATTGATGAATAAGAAAGGTTGTCGAGAACTGAATCTATGTGTACTGTTTATGTGAATCATTGGTAATTACTGTGTTATGCGTATTCTGTATTCAACTATGAAAGTTCTGTGTAAGTGTTCTTATTGCATCTAGATCTGTTTTGTTCTATTTTATGCAATACTGAGCTACTGTCTTAGAAGTATATGATTTTTTAGCACCATAGTATAATTGACCTTGTGCACGTAAAGAGACCTATAAGTCCTGCCTAGGAAGATCTGGACATCTCGAGGTAGGACGCAGCTCTGCTTTCCTTACCTATCCTTTATCATGGTGTGGAAACCTGGTTCCAACACCCACCCATACTACTTCGGGTGAGACTTTGACCTGCGCAAGTAGGTCACTTCTGAAAGGGCCAGTAGTATAGGGGTTTGTTGGAAAACCTTGAACTCTGAACCTGGTTCATGACCCCTCGAGCCAAAACTACTAATCTATAATGTGTAGCCCCTATATTGTGGCCTCCCTCTTCCTTGACATCTCTTATGCCAAATTCAAGCACTGGTATGCTACTAACATGTTCCTGTTTCCCCTCTTGTAGCTGCTCATGCTCAAGTGAAGGTTGAAGCTTTTGGAGGCTAGTCTTCCATAGGAAGCTATCACCTATCCAAAATATCCTAAGTCTGGCCAATGCATGCATGAGTGGCCACCATCCTCTACTAAATGGGGAAGATTCCTTCCTATGTGGAAGTATCCTTCGGTTATCCAATGCCATGGAGAGGTCTCCTTGCACCATGATGGTTCCATCCTCCATCCCAGAAACATCTTCTCTTAGCGCAAAATATCTTATGAGAGTGGGTAATGATGATATTGGAAGAATGCCTCCCTCCTCCTTGAGCCTACCCAAGATTCTCTGCGTTGTACCAAATCCTCCCAAGGTTCTCACCTCTCCTGGATCAATGAGCAATGAGGTGTCTCTCATCTCCTAATGTGGTGGCCTCCCAGGTGGAATTCCCCCATGTAATGAGACATCAAAGTCTGAAGTAGACTATATACGTGAGTGGACTGATTTCTCGCTCCTTTCACTGTGCAAACCAGTCTCCTTCTTCTATATAAAAAACCCTTGAAATAAACAAGGGTGCATGCTCCCTATCCTTTGATGTTGATCCACCTTTTATTCTCCTCCTTTGATCAAGGTGTTACTGCCCACCACTATTGTCACATGCTGCTCCTTGAAAACTTTTTGCAAAGATACAAAATCCCCTCTAATTGAAGCCATAGCTTCATGCCCATCTCCATGTGGTGATGGTTCTCCTCCTAAAGTCACATCGATGTTACTTCCTCTCTTCTCTTACTCCTCATTAATATTTGAGAATACCTCATCAACAATGATAGACCCTAGATCTTGGTCTTCCCTTGAAGGAGGAATCTCCCTGTCTTCCTTTTGAGAAGAAAGTTCTTCATGCAATGGGGGTCTTGCACTTGGAAATGTATCATACAAGTTTCTATCCCCTTCAATAGAAATCTGAAGTGGAGTTGGTGTAATGGATCTTTCCATCCCATTCAAATGTTTTCAATGTTTAGGTTTTGCTAGCTCAATCAAAGATGATTCAAATTGTTTTCCATCAAATCTCTTCACTAATCTCTTAGTGAATCCTACATAATTAGCTATATTTGTATGATTAAATGAAGAGGATTCATAAAACCACCAATTATAAGCCTTACCTTCAAGATGCAGCACTGCTATCCTAAGGGCTTTATTTTTTGAAACTTGATGTAGCTACAATTATGAGTCTAGCTGCTCTATCCAATCCTTGGTTGTGCATTTAGATGACCCATCAAAATTTGGTAGAAAGAATATACCTCTTCTTATTGTGTTGTGATTGTTGGGCCTTCTATTCTCCTTGAATTGGGAAAACCCATGGAAGTTCAAGTGCTCCTTGAATCTCCAAGATTGAGATTCATACTCCTGAAGATAGTCACTCAAAGTCTCCTCCTTTGGTGCATCTTCTTCCTCCATCTCTCCTCCTATGAATATGGGCATAAAGCTACCCTATGGATCAGATTGTGTGGCTGAATTCTCACACCCACCATGTAAAAATCTATGGTTTTCTTCATATTCAAACCCCCTTGGAGATTCCCTACACATCTCCCTTCTCATCTTGTTGATATCTTCATTGATGTTCTGCATAGTTTGAAAAAGAAGCTTTGAGAGCTCCTCTTCCTCCCTCCCTCCAAATACTGGAGTCTTGTCTTTGTCCCTTATGTACATCTTCTCTCCTTGTGAGAATCTTCTCCTTATGGTGACATATTGGCTGAATGCACAGGCTGAGCCAAGATTATGCTCTGATACCACTGTAATATTCCAAAATGGGAAAAGCAGGAATAGAGTGCATAAAATGAAAGCAAAAGAAAATATTTAACACATGAAACCATGAGACCAATATGGAGCCATATTATTGATCATATATGCATCAAATAAGTACAAAAGAATGAGGCACAAATCATATAATGTGATCACACAAGCCTCCAATACATAAACACTCTCAAAAGTGGGATATTGTTGCTATACAAAATGCCGGGGAGGCTACTACGACGTAGTCATACTAATAATAACTAAAACTAGATATCATACAATAATATAAAATGATATAGGTCAAAATAGATGCTACCCATACAGATCTGGGCACTATACCAGCTTTCCAAGACAACCCAAGAGGGTTTTTGGAAAATGCACACAATGTGCCAATATAAGTTGCAGCCCTAGGGCTGAAGGTATGCTGCAACAATAGAAATGAGAAGATATGGCTGAAGCTAATGTAGAAACCTACAACTCTTCTCCAATATATCCTCCGGATGAAAGAATGGCTCCTCCACTGAGGAAATCACCTCTCAAAACAACCACTGCAACCACTCATGCAACTCCTCCCTAAATAATGCAGATCTGGACTGAAACTGCATTGTAAGGGATAAATACTCCTTGGTCTAATGCAAAATATGTCAATAAATCCCAAGGGGATTCCTTACAGGCCTTCCAATGGATGGAAACACTCCTCCACTACAAAACTATCTTTGAAGACACCCAATATAATTTTCCATTGCTGCACCCTGCAACACAACACAATATTTTGTAGAAACTATGTTGATGAGGAAAGATGTAGCTTGGCCTTAAGCCTGAGTGTGGAAATGTAGTGCAATTCTCCTCCAAGAGGCCTCTCAAGGAAAGAGATGGGATTCCCACTCTAGAACACCCTGTGCTAAACAACACTGCAATCTCAACTAAACATTTGAAGAGAGCAACAAGTCTAAACAGAACATAGACATAATAATAATCCAAAACATAACCCCATATGGCTTCTATCATCTTCCTTATATAATTTATGAGCTTCCTCACCCTTGGTCCCACTCAATTACATCACTACCTCCATGCAATCGATCTCCCTCCAAAAATGTGTTGTCCCTCATTAAATGTCCACTCCTCCATAACAACGTTGTTGATTTAGTCAAAGTTGACCTATTTAACATGCTCTATCCCCTGTTCACACTCAAAGGTGCTTTATTTAGCTACTTAGATGGTCTCCTTTCACACTTGAAGTGTTTTTATTGTTGCTAAGGAGATTTATGGGCCTCCCTACCCACTTATTCACCTACCTAGGGAAAAAACAATCTACAATATTCCATTTAGTTGAAAGCTAAATTTTTGGAATATTACAACCATGTTAGCTTTGTGGGTCCCACTAGGCCTATCACATGTCATCCACATGACTTGCCACGTGGAAAATTATTGAGTTTGAATCTTTTTTTTGTTGTTTGGTACAAACTTCAAACTACAATAACTTTCTCATACATACTGAGATTTGAGCACTACAATATTGTCCTGGTTCAAAATAATTCTGATCACTTTGAATTTTGACCATTTCTTAGCCATCTTGGTCTCCTGAGGGTGTCTAGAGCCACCTAGATGAATCCTCCCCACTAAGGCTCTTTTGGTCCACCAAAAGCATGAAAACCATCTCTAGCTTCTTTGTACCTCGTCTGCACCACAAGTGTCCTGAAATGTCACCCTTCATTCTCCTTCTCCTTTGTTCTTCAGAGCCATAAGCATGAGTCGACACCCACATCCTTTGCAAACATGTACTACATTCTTCTTACAAATTGCATGCTCAATTACATGACCAACTATGACCCAAGAATCCCATAATTTATGTGAGTTTATAACTCATACTCTATGGTCAAGTTTACATTAAAATGGAATCAATACCCCATATATCAATGCAAGGTCAAAACATCATTGCTTCTTCATAAGTGATGGAAAAAACATAATCACTTTTACATTTTAAATTACAACACATGATTTAAAAAATAAGGCCATGACACACTACCACACCTATAAAAACCATCTCTCACTTATCAAAGTGAATGTGTCATCTCTCTATGGCGCATTTTCTTGTCAAACAATTGTTTCAACTGGTTCATGTATGGACATTTTGTCCTCGAGACACTTCTCTAGATGGAGCCTCCAACACGTGGCTCTTTGATGGTCACTTCTATCACAATGATTGTAATGATTATTACTCCTCCATACCTGCTTTACCTTCTTCTTTTCCTGTGGTGGAGAATGCCTTTCATACCTCATCCTCTTTTGTGTTGCCATTCTTTTCCAACACTTAGCAAATACATGGTTATGTAATCCACAAAAAACTACACGTTTTTCGATGCCATGATCTATGTTCATTGTTAGCAAAATACTTGTAATTAAAATGAACATTATAATACCGAGACTTTTTATACCTTTCTTGTTGGTCTCTGGTGCAATCATGGTGATAAGAGCTTGCCTTGGCTCTTTCTCTGAAATGTGCGCTATCATAGGATGATAGTGAAGTGTTCCCATCATTCTCTTTCCCCAATGGTTTCAACCATGCATTGGAATATTATGACACCTTTGAGCACTATCCTTCGGTGTATCCAAAACCTATGAATCGAGGTATCTGCAAAACCTTCAATGGTTGAGTTATTCCTTGGAAATTAACACCAAGTCCTCCTCCCTTATACCCCATTTTGGTAAGGAGTCTCATGCCAGTTCTTGTAATGGGTATCTCCACATTTCCAACAGAAATATTATTATGTGAAGATGAAACTGAAGAGAAATCAACATTTTTTTACCTAAATTGTTGACTCAACCATAGGTGATGATGGCTTATTTAAGCCTTCGTTGCACTTCAAGTCTTCCAAGGCCTATTTTTCGGCTCATAGTTGAAGCTACATTCTCTTATTATCCTCTTTCTCTTCTCATAGTAGCCTCCTTAATTCAAAATTCTCTTCCCAAAGACTCTGGTTTACCTCCTCATTTGAATGATGAAAATATGATTAAGGTGACTAAGAAGATGCATAAGCATTGGAAGATGTGGATGAATCATTGTTCTCTGATATTTATTTCTCCTCTTCCGCTACTCTCTTATCGTAAGTGTCATACATTGTTTCCACCGTTTTGGAAATCCTTAGTGTTAGTATGAATCCTTTGTCGAAGTGTACGAAAAAGGACCACTTTAGCTACGCATAACTAATAGCCCTAACAACAAAAGTGGCTGCCAATATCTTCAGATCTGCAGTTAGTTGATCAAGAAAAGAGCTGCAAAAAACCAGATCTATGCATAGAAAGACATTAAGCAGTAAAAAGAAGGGTTTGCTCCATATAACAATAGACAAGACAAGAACAATTTTTGAAAGAATTTTTTGTATTAAGGGCACCTGGGAGGAAAACAAGAAGGCGTATCCAATTCTCCTCAATGGGATGGGTTCTTGGAAGTCCTCAGCACTTCAGATCTAGAATCTCTCTCTCTTGTTGGTGTAGAAAACCCATGCAAAGAATAGAGCTCAAAGGGAGCTTGCACATCAAATAATGGAAAAATGTGACCAAGTGTATAGATCCAGAGTGATCTAATAGGAAACAAAAGGTGAAGAATGGTAGGAAAAACCCTCCTATTTATAACAAAATATTGGTCATTCTAGATCTTGGTGCATGATTAAAATAATGTTAACCAAATCTAGATCCACCTTTTATGGAATATTTTATTATATTTGTTGGAGGGAAAAGGTATTTGACTTGGGTCAAATCCCTTGATTTGTCAAAAATAAATAAATAAATGATTTATTTATCTTTTTAAGGAAGCGGTTAGAAGACAATCAAATAAATAATGATTTATTTAATTATTTAAGGAAGTGGTTGAAAGATAATTAAATAAATAATGATTTATTTAATTATTTGTGGGTGATTTGGTCATATTTTACAAGGAATATTATCTAAATAAGATTTAAATAATTATTCCTAGAAAATAATAAGATAAATAAAGGTTTATCTAATTAATTTCTTTGTTTTTGGGTTAAACATGCAAGGGACCGAACCATAGAGTACAGCTGGCATAATCAAGGGCCAGATAAAAATACAATAGAGAATCCCTTATGCATGTTGTGCAGGATAAATGCGGACTTATACAAGAATATCTGAGTACATGAGATACAAATACAGCCCAAATGCCCCCTGAAGGGAAAACTCTCGTCGGCGATACATGCGAATCAAGAGAGGTCTTTTCAGTTGAGAATGCCGGCAGTCGGAAATATGCGGGGAACGCATCGAAGGCTACAAAGAGGAGGTCATCCAGGCATGTGGGGGGCTACCTGCAGGGCCACCCCCTCATGAGGGTTGATACATCTCACACACACCCGAGAATCATCAAGAGCTATTGCTGTATCACTGAATCATCAAGTATACGGATCTCGGTCATGCGGGAAGGAGCTGGCGTGGAGAAACAACCAAGTCAAAGGAAAATGAGAGATCCCTTTGCCTGATCCGAGGCACCGAACAAGAGTGGAAGCTGGAACCAAGGTACACCGCCCTCTAGACCCGGCTTCTGGAATGAATGAGCTGATGTCGACAGAAGAAGGTCCGCCATAGGTGAGGCAATGGGAGATCCTCAACTAAGGCACGAGAGAAAATAGTAGAGCGACGGACAGACTGACACAAATGATGATGGTGAAATGGAAGGGACTGAGTAGTGAATGGACGACTTCCCTTGGTAGAGCATAAAGGGCATGAATGACCTGGCAGTGACTGACGCAATATCATAAGGGATAGGGGACAGTGGGACTGAAGGCCATAATGTGCGACACAAGAGAGAGACCAAGCAATGAATGGTGGAGGGCTATAGCGAGGTACAAAGGGACTCGGGATAGACTCCATGAATGCGATGATGACTCAACTTGGATGCTCTAAACAAGGGCGAATTGATGGTGCTGCCACACAGTAAAGGCCCAATGGGGGACCATGAAAACATGAGTACAAGATGGTAACTCATGATGAAAATCGACACGAACAAAGACAAGTAAGGAGGCAAAATGGTGCCCCAAGTACAAGTGTTGTAAGTGAGGAAGTTCGATTTGAAGGAGAGGTGAAGTGATCCTTCTTGGAAAAAATAGCTCCTGGCGAAGGATGAAAGTACAAAAAAGATGCTGGCTATCTAAAAGAACCTAAAACACACATCTCAAAAGGGAAATGCTAAGGGTAATATTTCTTAAGATAGAGTGCATTGCGAGGATTAGGAAGAGGATTGCCTTCGAAGTCCTCTAAAAGGTATGCCCCCTTACCAAGACCCTTACTGATGACGTAAGGGACTAGCCATAATGAGTCAAACTTCCCGTGACCAAGGACATCATGGGCTTGGTCACATACTAGAACAAGGTCGCCTTTGAGGCTGTAATTTTCGGTCATATTGAGCTTTGGTGCGTTTCTTGGCCACTTCCATGGTTTGCAATGCAACACGGCGGTCTTCAGAGGCATGCTCAGGCATGATAAGTCGTTGTTCTAGAGGTTGGGTGTCAGGGAGAAGTTCAACAGCCAGATGAAGGGAAGGGATTTCACACTCGATTGGTAAGACAACCTCCTCTCCAAAAACAAGGTGAGGAGGGTTATGGTTGAGGGGCATAGGTGCCCCCGAGCATGGTGTGGTCATGCCAAAATGTATTTAGAAAAAAGGGAATCTAAACACATTTAAATGATGTGGTGTGCCATTTGTTCTCGTTATGGTTATGCAGTTTGAGAAAGGCAATGGAGGATTACCAATCTCTTTTGGTACTACATATAGGGATCAAATGGAATTTAAGTTTCCGAGTTGGCATGCCTGGTGTCACTATCCCAAAAAGAGGATTTGGAGATAATGAACTGATGCTCTCGTAGAAAAGTTATAGGTTGGTCAACAATAATGTCTAAGATACTGGGTTGCTGATGTAAGATGAGGGAACGATAAGGGGTATCATCCCTAGAGTGATCTGAAGTGATATGGGACTCTAGAGGTTCTTCGAAATGTGGAAGAATACTGGGACTAAAGTCAACACGACCAGATCTACTAGGAGAGTTGTGGAGAATTGCTTCTCTTGGTCTCTCAAATGTGGGTGCCCCCTTACCCAAACAGTGGGTTTCAATGTAATGGCCACAAGGTGGGTGTGGTGTGAACGCATGGGTTCGATGTAAGGGGGAATAGATAACGTCAGGGGTGGGGATTTTTTCCATAATGTCGTCATCGCGATAGAAGATGGGGTGACTGGTGGAAGAAAGACCACCTGACGTGGTGGAGTGAACGGAATCATCATCATGAGAAGAGAGGTTCACATGCGCATCGTCACAGGGGGTGACCGAAGAGTAAGTAGATAAAGGATCTACCGATGTTGAGCCTAAGAGGATCGCTGAAGGAAGTTCAAGCGAAAAAACAAGGGAGGATTCAGATGGAATGTTCCCCGAGGGTCTCATGGATGATGATAGGTAAAAAATGCTGGACGAAGGCTCCGTTATCTTGACATCAGGAGGGGGAATGTCAATGGGAGCAGTCATATCTAGTAGTTCTGCTGAAGCAAAATGCGCAAATAGGGGAGAGGTGGACTCATTGCGCTTGGCCTCGAATTGCTGGACCGCGGCGATAGAGGTGCGGAAGTCCTCGAGGCGGGGACAAAGATGGGTGTAATGGCCATGGAGATCACACAAAGCACAGGGGTGGTTGGTGTGAATAGTCTTGGGGTTCTTGGCCACGGTCACGGAAGGAACAAAAGCTTCTGGGACTGCGGACTCAGGGAACGTGACATTAACCATGGGCTTGAGATGAAGCAATGCAGGACAGGTATGGGAGGCGTGACCAACAACATCACACAAAGCACACTAGATGGTATGCTTTGGAGGCTGAGGAGGAGTAGGGTTTGTCGGGGCAGCCTTGTCCTTTGATGCCCCCTTGAGAGCTTTGCCCTTCTTACCCGAAGCGGTCGCAACAGGAGGTGGTTCCTGTTGAGGTGACTGAGGCACTGATGCAACGGGAGAAGGCATGGGGGCCGGTTGAACCGGGGTCAA
Source organism: Pinus albicaulis (assembly GCA_034641835.2). Classification (NCBI taxonomy): domain Eukaryota; kingdom Viridiplantae; phylum Streptophyta; class Pinopsida; order Pinales; family Pinaceae; genus Pinus; species Pinus albicaulis. The sequence continues at coordinate 1,162,159,049 of CM076574.1, forward strand.
AGAAATATAAGGTTTGGGTTGACCAGGCAAGGTGGGGGCTGGAGGATCAAGGTACCAAACGAGAATCCCAAGGGTCAAGTTAGGAAGAGAGAGGGTGGCCATGACTGGTACCGTGTACACTCCTGGTGGGGGAGCTAGGAACGGTATCTGACTAGAGGGGTAATGGCCAGGTGGGACGGATCCTAAATGGCTAAGGCTTGGAGGAACCATGTCAGGGGGATAAAGAGGCTCATGACTACCAACTGCAGGTGAAGGGCTAGGAGCAGGTTGCAGAGGGCAAGGTTGCTGACTAGCCGAAGCAGGTTGCTTGAGAGCAGCCCGAGACGATTGCATCATACAAACATTCGATGAGCTGGGGTCAGGAATAGGAGGAGGAGGAATACCAGGGAAGGTTCCAAGCAAAGAGGAGTCTTTGTAGACGCCAGGAGAGACACTGGTCAAGGAATCGACGGTTTTCTTGTTGGCTACAGAAGAGATGGGCGTCTCAGGTGAGGTCTGAGATGTTGGCTCATGATATGTCAACTGGTCAATGGTGACTATCTTTCCATTATGAGGGAAAGACATCTTGCAGAAAACCGCAGATGGGACAGTAGACATAGCATAGGTGTAGCTTCGCCGCAATAGAATGTTGTAGTCTAGCGGGGCATCGATGACTTCGACGTCAACGCAAACAGTCTTACCGGCAAGGGTGATAGGACAATTACGGAAGAGGCCAATGGGCTGTGAGGCATGGCCATCCCATGCTCTAAGGGTGATCGTGGAAGGGGCTAATTCAGGAGAGCCGAGTTGCTTCCAAACTGAAGCGGACATCACACAGGTGGATGCCCCCTCATCAATTATGCACCGAGAAATGTTAGCGTTCCGGATTTTGACTGGGATTTGGAAGGCTACGGAAGCAGGAAGAGGAGGATGTTCTGATTGATGGGCGTCGAACACAATCATTTGGTCATCAGCAGGATCTACAGTGCCCACGGCAGATAGTAGAGCCTTCTTTTGGGAAGGGCATGACTGGAGGAGTTCCAGTGTGGAAATAGCAGTAGGAGATTGCGCCAAATCATCTACTATGTTATACGAATGAGCAGCTCAACCAGAAGCAGCATTTCGACGTAACGGTCCTTTAGGAATCTTGGTATGGACCTCAACTTTGGGTTGAGGGATATGTAAGGGACCATTGGTTGTCGAAAGAGGCTCTATAGAACCGGAAGAAGGGGACTCGGGGGCAGACTGAGCGGGAGGCGTGGGGTACTGGCGAGACCGAGTTTGAAGGTTAAGGTCGACGGTTAGAGGTGGATCAGAGTTCATCATGAGGATCTGGTAATTGGAGGAACCAGAAGGGGAAGGTGGAGTGGTCACCTGTCCGTTAGGTGGTTGGGTAGCCATGAATCCCTGCTGTGCATCCACCGGTTCTTGAGGGGGCGGTGACGGCTGTTACAGGGGTTGAGAAGGCAAGGGAGGCGAAAGCGCATATGCTGGAGGAGCTGGCGCACCAGGCTGCGGATGAGGATAATGGTTAGGTTGGGCAACATTGAGGTAAGCAAGAGGTTGGGCAAAAGGATGAGGCATGCCGTATCCTGGATGCGTGCTACCGGGAGGGGGAGAAGTGCAGGGAGTGGTGCCCCCTCCCCCAGGAAAACCATAGCTCATGAGAGGTTGAGCGGATGGATGAGAGATAGATCCAACGATACTATCGGCGGCATGAGGTGCCCTCGGTGTATGGGCATCACCGGGTTTGGGGAGATCAGGTAGGACAGTAGGATCATAACCTGTCTGAGCGTAGATCAGGTCATACTTTAACGCCATTTGGAGGGCATCTTCTTCAGTTTGAGGAAAATGCGATGCGACATCTTTCCCGATAGGGGACAAGAGAGATCTAAGGAACCAGTCCATGTAGACACGGTCTTCGAAGGGAGGAGATTGGCATAGGCTCCGTCTTCTTCGCCATTCCTGGACATGGGTAGAAAGGCGGGTCGAAGAGGTTTGCTTTAAGGAAGTCAAGAGTTCGATACCAGTGTCATAACGAAGGGGAAGCTGGAAGTAAGATAAAAAAGCTCGGGCAAGAGTTGCAAAGGTGGTATGGGAGGAAGTGGGCTGATCAACATACCACTTAGAAGCTTCGCCTGTAAGCGTGCGTTGGAACAATCTAAGACGAACAGAGTCATCGGTAATGGAGGTAGATGAACACCACATGTGGAAAGATTGAACATGATTGGAAGGATCTTCTCCAGCACGGCCTTCAAACTTTGGGATGTCGGAAGGGAGCTTTGTCGGCATAGCAGGCCAACTAGCGTCATGGTGTATAGGGTCATTTGTCAACCGGTCCAAATCGGGGAGGCTGAGGCCTGCCAAGAAGGGGAGAACGGGTGCAGCCGAGGTAGTTCCTGTGGCAGTTCCGCTAGTAGTAGTTCCGGCATTAGGGCCGGGAGCACTGCTAGCGTTAGGCCCTGGACCAGACATAGTGAAGGTGACAGGGGGAGAACCAAAAGGAAAAGGAGAACCCGATGAATCAGGAGAGGATTCGGAGTGCAGACTCGAAGGAGGATTGGCTCGAAGACGGCGGGGCGGAGCAGGTCAACCAACCGGAAACTGAGGGTGAAGGCCAAGAAGTCTCCAGGAAAGGTGCCTTGGGGGCGCAATGATGATAGGAAGAAGGAAACCGACAAGGGCAGAAAGGGACAGAATCAAGAAAGGTCAAGGGCAGACAAGGTGCAGTGACAATTGATTTTAGAGTCTTTGCCAGGCGGTGTTAACCAGGCGCTTCTTCACTTAGGGTCAGTGTGTGATGTGCGTTAATTTTAATTTTTAAACCCTTTCTGTTTTGAGAGCAAGAAAAAGTGTGCTGCGTAACTGAAAAGAAATCTGCAGAGAACAGTATATAATGCTGAAATAACAGAACATTTAACAGCTAAACATGCATCAATCTAACCCAAAAAGGCGGGACTCTCAAAACTAATCTAATCAAAACACACTAAAAAGAGGCCAATAGATCTAGGGTCAAAAGGGACAGGGATCTAAAGGGTAAATCTGCTAAAAAGAGGTGCAGATCACAGCCAAGAGACAGAGGTAAGGTGGCTGGAAAAAAGGGAAGAAATCAGCAAAAAGAGGTAAGGACAGGGAGGAGGTCCTAAAGAGAGGTCCAAACAAAACGAAAAGAGGTGATTTGAAAGGAAGGAAGGCTGATTTAAAGGGATTGGAGGATGAGGTATCAGATTTGAAAAAGGGAAGGCCGAAACTCTGAAAAAAGCAGACACCTGAAACAGCTAAAACTCTTCCACCAAAAGTGGAGGGTACTGAAGCCCTAGGGGGCTAGGTTCCCACTTAGATGAGAAAAAGTAGATCAGAAACAGGTCGAAACAGGCTGAGACAGAGGCTGGAAAACCCTGACAGAAGCTTCAGAAAAACCCAGAAAAATTTCAGAAAAACAGCAGAAAAATGTCCAGGTCACAGTTTTTGACCTGTTTTTCACTCCGGTCGTAGTTTTGGGGCTGTTTTCTGCGACCTGAAGCTCCAGGTCGCAGTTTTTGGGCCAAAAAGTGAGACCTGCACTTCCAGCGCTCTCGGCGGCAGATTTCAGAAAAACAATGTCGTCTCAGCTGCGGCTGATGTCTGTCACCTGCGCAATAGGGCCAGAAACACGCGGAAGTTATAAATTTTAATGTTTTAGGGTTTTATGTGAGAAAAAAAACATAAAAATAGGAAAAATAAACAGCTGAAAAGAAACCCTAGGGTCTGAAGTAGCTGGATATGCAGGAATATGAAAAACGACAGCGGTCGTAATTTAAAACTCGTGTGGAGTCGCCATTTGTTAGTATGAATCCTTTGTCGAAGTGTACGAAAAATGACCACTTTAGCTACGCATAACTAATAGCCCTAACAACAAAAGTGGCTGCCAATATCTTCAGATCTGCGGTTAGTTAGACATAAAAGAGCTGCAAAAAACCAGATCTATGCGTGGAAAGACATTAAGCAGAAAAAGTAAGGGTTTGCTCCATATACCAATAGACAAGACAAGAACAATTTTTGAAAGAATTTTTATATTAATGGGGCACCTGGGAGGAAAACAAGAAGGTGTATCCAATTCTCCTCAGTGGGATGGGTTCTTGGAAGTCCTCAGCACTTCAGATCTAAGATTTCTCTCTCTTGTTGGTGCAGAAGACCCACACAAAGAATGGAACTCAAAGGGAGCTCACACAGCAAATGGCAGAAAATGGTGACCAAGTGTATAGATCCAGAGTGATCTAATAGGCAACAAAAGGTGAAGAATGGTAGGAAAAACCCTCCTATTTATAACAAAATATTGGGTCATTCTAGATCTTGGTGCATGGGTTAACCATATCTAGATCCACTTTTTATGGAATATTTTATTATATTTGTTTGAGGGAAAAGGTATTTGACTTGGGTCAAATCCCTTAATTTGTCAAAAATAAATAAATAAATGATTTATTTATCTTTTTAAGGAAGCGGTTAGAAGATAATCAAATAAATAATGATTTATTTAATTATTTAAGGAAGTGGTTAAAAGATAATTAAATAAATAATGATTTATTTAATTATTTGTGGGTGATTTGGTCATATTTAACAAGGAATATTATCTAAATAAGGTTTAAATAATTATTCCTAGAAAATAATAAGATAAATAAAGGTTTATCTAATTACTTTCTTTGATTTTGGGTTAAACATGACTGGGAATAATAATTAAATTATGGTTTAATTAATTATTCCATGAGGAAAATCAAACAAATATAGGTTTGTTTAATATTTCCTTTTGGGGTTTCCTGTTTTAACATAGTGAAGGCAATTTTACTTAGGGTAAAATTGGTCTTACATGGTGTACTTGGGTCCATCTAATGATAATAGGTTAGATGACAAAAGAATGGTGTAACAGTGGAAAAAGGAGAACATTGGTTAAAGAGCCAAGCCATTTTCAAGGCAAGGCATGTTAGTGAACCCAAGTGGTTGTCACGGCAGTTTTCCCAAGTAGAATCAAGATGATAGATCTTGGGAAACATAAGAGTATTCAAATATCATGAGATAACAAGATTTTGTGGGTCAAAAATCTTATCAGTGGGAATGAGTGATCGGAATCTAGATTAGGTGCAAAAATTTGCCAAAAATTCATTGCACCAAACTAAAACAACCGGATCCGACCCATCTTGAGGAATCCGGCGCAATTTGTTTCACTCAAAAAACGGTCCATATGAGGAAGTTATAGAAAGTTGAAGGACGTTTAGAACATGAAAATTTAAAAAAAAATGGTCAAAGGAGTCAACATAGATCAACCATGGTCAAAGGCCCTGTGAGCCAATGACACTCTGACAAGTGTCACTACAGGATTCACTGGTCAAGGTTTGGAGGTGAAATTTTGTTATGGATTTGCTCCTAAGGTTTAATTCGATTTTTCTTTATATGGTGGGACAACCCAAATAGAGGTTGACACATGGTGCAGCCAGGGGCCACCACGTGCCCCCTCTGGTGGACCCTATCCAAGTTTGAATTGGTAGAATTTCATTTTAAACTATGCTTCAGCTCGTGATTACATTATGCTGGGTCAGATACATACATATATTGTGGATTAATGTTATATGGTATGGTTCGAATAATTTCCAAGGTTGTATTAAACTATGCCAAGCTATGCATTATTAATCAATGGTTCGAATTATTATTATAGTTCAAAGGTTTTGGGGACCGATATAATATGGGCATATTATTGATTTAAACCAAAGTTTATGAACTATGGTATGGTGGGCGCATTTTATTTACAAGCCCAAGGTTCGAACTGTATATTATATGGCCGAATTTGTTGGAAAATTCATATTGCAAGTTAAACTATATGCCAAAGGTTTATGGTGGGCATGTAATATATCCATTGACAAAACAATACATGGAGGAGTGGAGGTCGGGGTTCGACCCTGTGACCTCCCCCCAACAACTCTGTTGCTTTATCGTTGAGCCTCCACCATGGGTCTTAATAGACCACGAACTCAACATTTATTTCAACTGCCAAGTTATTCTGACAGCGAGAATGGAGGGGGCTAGTCCCATGGGCGAACCCCCTCCCATGCGACCTTATCACGTAACCATGATAGAGTTTAAATGTTAAGTGCCGATTAATTAATGTAATCTGTGGTTTAAAGTTGTTAAACCATGACTTGCATAAACATGCTTAATGTGCCATAATCAAACTTATATGATATTTAATCTGCAGTTTAGCATTAATTAAGCAGCGTTTAACTTGGCGGGATTTTTGGTGGGCATGCTAAATTAGGAGTTGCCTCCAACTTTGGCACCCTTAACTGGAGTTTCTCCAGTTTTAGAGGCAATTTACTAGGGAAAATTGAATGAGGCCTATCTGGAGAAAATTTCAACCAATTTTTGCTTAAGAAGAGTCATTCCTAACATATTGGCATGCTATGAATCCATTGTTACAAGTTCCAGAGGCACATGAGAAATTCTAAAGGTATTTTTCTCTTTTAAGGAAAAATAAGCCTAGGGCCACCAGGAGGGAAGGCCATGCCTAGATTAGTTGAAGACCAAATTGGAGTCAAGAAGAGTCATTTTTAGATTATTTTGATGCTTTGAACGCAATGGAATAGGTTACAGAGGCATTGAATCACTTCTGAATTTTTTTTTCTCACTTTGAAGATTAAAGAGGACCAGGGCCACCAGGATGGGAGGTCAATCCTAGAGTAGTTGGAAACCAATTTTAGAGATTGAATAGTCATTTTTGAGGTTTTTGGGTCTTTTGAAGCCAATGGAGTAGGATGAAAAGAAATTGGAGCACTGCAGGTGCGTGTAATTAGAAATTTTACCATTAATATCAAGAGGGCCTAACTAGTTGAAGCAGGTCCATGGAGATGTAGCCCAGGAGGGGTGAACTATGTTATCAACCATTGTGTAATGTGATTGTTGTATGTTATTTCTCTACATTTTATTTTTTTTATATGAGTTTTTAAAAGATAATTAAATCATAAATTTCTCACAAGATACACATAAACCCTTCACAATTGGTTAACTTGAGAAGATCCTAAATACATTTTTATTATTGATGAGGGAGCTAGCACAACAAAACTATTTTTCCCATACTCAGATCAAGATGGTATCGTAGCACAATTTAGCTCATCTTAACTAAGGTTGGCTAGAAGAATTAGTTGTTGGTTTTGAATTTGTGAAATGATAAATTAACTTTGCACAATTTTGTGTGTGAAGGAGAAGGTCAAGATTGAGAGCTCAGTTCTCAGATCACATCAAAGAATTTTTGTATGCATTTCATGTGTGATGGCAGCTTCATTAAGCACTATTTATAGTCAATATTCCTTAGCAAAACTTTTTGATAAAGAGATGTTGCAAAAGCTCTACATCACGAATGATATGGTGTAAGAGATGTATGAGGATAAGAGGGAGAGCATTATACTTTAAGAGCAGTTGATTGCCATGAAGGAGGAGAAGCAAGAGCTTCTTGAAAATATGCATGAGATGGAGACTTAGCTCCATATTTCAAATGAAAACCTAGCAAGGATGTATGAAATGAAGACTAAGCTCCAGGATTCAAATGAAACACTATTCAATTATGTGCATGAAAAAGAGTTATGTAGTTCAAGTTTATCTTCAATTTATTCTCAAGGTGAATGTGTAAGTGATTTTGAAAGACACACTACAGGAATAGGGTCCAAATTATTGATGAAAATGGGCTATGAAGGTAAAGGATTGGGAAAACATTCACAAGGCATAGTTGAGCCAATTGTTGTTGAGGAAAGACATAGGTATTTGGGTCTTGTTTATGGACAACATTATGGAGAATTCTCCAAAGCCATGAAGGAACATGAAGGTGTTCCAAGAAGGACTTTCATTTCATGTTCATTACCTAAAGCTTGTTAATATTGTGTTCATGAGGAATGCAAAATTTTTACACCCAGTTTGCAAGAAGATGCTCATAAGCATGCACCTAATGAGAATGGTGAACAAGAGGATGTTGAAAGCTCTAAAGTCATTGAATGCATTGTTGGTATTTCTAAGAGAGGCACTACCTCATCAAATTCATCTCCTCAGGAAGGCGTCAAAGGTGAATGTTCAAGGTATAAATCTTCCCTTAATCAAGTTGCTTTTGATTATGATAACATGGAAAATTCTCACATAAGATTTGGGAAAATTTTGCATGTTCCTTTTGTGGTTTGAATAACTATAATGTTTCAAGATGTTGGAAGAAGATATCCATGCACAGGAAACTTTTATAACAAAGGAGGCAACAAGCCAAAGGTCCATTGGAAAAAGCAATCCATGTTGAAGAGAAGATGCAGTTGTTTTTAACTCATTGCCATAAGCAAGGTCATCTTGTAGAAATGTGTTGGAATTTGTATCCAACAAGTCATCTATGACTTTTGAAGAAGGTTGAAAGAGAGATTGACAAGAATGGAAAAGTAGATTCCATAATTGATGTGGGTCAGGATGATTCACATGATGATGATGTGCAGCTGAAAGAGGTGCCATTGGAATGGTTTGGTAAGAGATGGTTAGATTTCTTATCCAATTAAGGCCTTGCATGTCTTTTGATGTTGATGCATTTATTTGCCAAATTAAATGCATGTTGCATGTTTACGCCAAGAAGGTGATTGAAAGTGGAGTATGTTGAATCACTATTGTTGTAGAAAAATTTGTTCATTTAAGCTCCTTAAGTACATGTACATATGAATGGGGTTCTTTTACTTATGATTGTACTTGGGAGAGAGTTGAAGCAATTATACATGCATGAGATTTTGTGTGTATGAACATGCATGAATGTCAACTTGTGTTGGTTGATTGATTGTTACATGCATGCCATATCGACTTGGAAGAGTTGATTTGTCTCCAAATATGAAAGGGAGATGTTGAAGAAGTGTTTCATGAGATGAAAAATTATTTTTGTTTTGGGAAAATAATTGTCAAATTGTCATACATGAATTTTTTTGACTTGAGAGTTAGTTGATTGAAGAGGCATGTTTTGTAAAATTGTGTTTGGTCGATGAGTTTGATACCAAGATGTAAGAGTACATGGCGATGGTCACATGATGTGACATTTGTGTCTCTGAAGGAGAAAAAGGATATGTTGTCAAGTTAGGTTTCTTGCATGATGTGTTTTTCATATTGATGGTTGTGTTTGTGACAAGATGTCACAGGAATTTGGGAAGGTCCACTCTTGAGTGAGAGGCTCATGATTAGCCTTCATTCTCAAATCATGGCATGAGGAATATGTCAATAACTAGAGGATGATGGAAAGAAGGACAAGATGTCAAATAAATTGCATCAAAAAATTTTGTAGCCATTGTAGACCATTTTATGTGTCGATGCCAAGAAGAGAAGGAGATGGCACGTGCATTCTTCCAGATGTGGAATTTGGAATGGTGGAGGTAAAATAATGGTTATTTATTTTCTTATTATTACTGATGTTGGAACTCATTGCTGTAGTTCACTCAGATGGGCTTAACTTGGGAAAGTGGTTTCCAAGGAGAAGCTTGCATTGAATGCACGTTTGTGAAAAGGTGGAACATTATTGTCAGTGGGAAGGAAACAAGATATTTTGGTTCTTATATGATGTGACATTGCACCAAGCAGTACAGTCCAAGCCTATACTGTCACCCACTCTTTATGATCAATACCAAATGATAGTCAAATTTAAGGCTACATTTCACAATATCCATATCCGCACGAAGGGCGCTGTAGAGGACGTATTGTATGATATTCCTTATTTGGTGAATGAATATGACCTTATTAGAGTTACAGTAGAATGGCTACCAGCTTGGTTGACTCCGCCGACAAAGGCGTGCACTCTGACAGGCAAACCCACAGAGAAGGCTACTGAAAAGGATATAGAAATAGTGACAAACAAGCCTACTGAGAAGGAACCGACCCCAAATACAATGGGAGAAACCATTGAAACAACAATAACGCCAGAAAATAATGGCTCTGTGCCTAAGGAGACAGGAGAAATGGAAACATCAAGAGGCACAAAGCATAGTGTTTAGGCCATGAGTGGATCACACAAGAAATAAAAGGGATCCAAGAAGGTAGGACATGAGGTCGTGAGACTTACGGAGGATGATCTCAATGAGATCGCGAACACAATTACATCTGCGCATGAAGATATATGGACAGACATGGAGGTCTAATACAAATCTAGGTTAGAAATTGTTCAAGTGGGGTTGCAAGAATTAAAAATTCAGGTGAGCCAAATCAAGGAGAGCGTGATCCAGGCGAGCTGGACCAATGCGCAAGTTACCAATGCACAATCATTGGATGCTTCCTTACAAGAATATAGGGATTCTCAATTCATCCACATCCCCCTGCTAGCAATAAAAATGGACGCTAACCATCGCATTCCTTTTATGGGTACAGGTGATATTCCTATTAACCTTTCAGTGTTGCCTGCAGGTAAACTCCATTTTCTTCATTCAGTGATTGCAAATGAGCTCCAGTTCTAAGAATCGACCACACAAATAAAGACTAGAGATTCACATCAACAGGCTACACAAACGCATCAACAACATCAACAAGCCGAAGGCGTATGCTGAGAAGCAGAGGCCTAGCACACTACGCTAGAGGAAAAGATCAATCAGGTGTGCCAAGACATTCCAACTATCTTGGCAACCGCTGTGCCTTATGAGAAGTTAGAGGGATTGGCTATTGTAGCCAAGACAATGCACGAAGAGTTTCAAACAATTCAAACAAAGTATGAAAAGAAAATTGCAGACCTCCAAACCAAATTGCAGCCAGAGACACCACCTGAGGTTCGCGTGAAGAGAGATGCAGAAGTAAAGTAGACACAGGATAGCATTGTTGCCACAGTCACCTAGTGTGAAAAGTTATTAAAAAATGCCATGGAAATTTGGGCCTCTATCCAGAACGATCAAGTCGAGCAGCAGCACCATGATGCACTTAATGAAAAGGAGCAACAGTTTGAAGAGATCCGCACAGTCGCACCTAATTTATTCCTTACACATAGACTTTATCATTTGCAAGAAGGCCGAAGAATCCAAGCAGATATTGCAAACTTGCACCGTAAGGAATAGGTGCTAAAATATCATTTTCAACTGTGGGAAAAGGAAGCACCGCAACTATCCCGTACCCCGGAAAATACCTTCAATATTATTCAGCATACTCAGTGCAGCATGGAGATGGCCGTTGAGGGGCCTACTATAGAAAATATGGTTCAACAAGCATAGGGTGTAGCAGTGCAGAGCCTTGATTTAGTTCTCCCTCTCTAAACTTATGTCAAGACGCTCAAGGCTAAGACCAAGGAGACAACACCTTTGTGACTTGAGACGAATCACATGTTTGTGTTGGGGGCCTGTTGGAGTGGGGTCCCTGAGGCATAAGTTCCAAAGATACTTTTGGTATGTTTGTATGTGAGCACTGCACAAATGAAGTCAAAGATCTTTTAGCCCCAATTTTGGATGTAATTAAGCTTAAATGTAAATTGTGGTCCTCAAACCATGGTTTGAGACCATAGTATCTGCGTGCTAGGTGTATTATAAATAGATAGAGTATGTCTAAGCTAAGTAGTGATACATGTGTTATGAGAAATTGATCTTTTTATAATATTTGCGTTTGTAAGGGTTTTTCAATTGGGGTGAAAGGCTCCTGTTGGTTGTGTGCGCAGAGACCTAGTCTTGGATGTGTGCGGACTCCACTGGCTGTGTGTGAGGAAGGTTTTGTAAGGGTTTTGGAAAGAACAGTTGATGTATTGAAAAATCTGAAAGATAATAGAAAGAACAGTTGTGGTGAAGCTCTTTGTGTTATGTGTCTATATTTACTGTTTATATTTTATTTTTACTGATTAACTATTGCACAAAGTTATCTGATCTAAATATGCATGACTATTGATGATTAAGAGATCTATGAAGGGTTTAAATCGATTGAGATCTAGATATGGTGTTGATATGTTATCTATGATAAAACGTGTTGTAATTATGTGTTATTTTGTGGATAATTGTGCATTTAATGTGATTCTGATATAAACTGTTGCACACACCTGTATAAGAACACTTACGGTTTTGCAAAGGACCAATTCATTAAATATTCTCTTAGGGTGCGGAAACCCAGTTCCATCACCCCCTCATACTCCTTCGGGTGAGACTTTGGTTTGTGCAAGCAGATCATTACCAAAAGGGCCAATAGTTGGAGGGTTTGTTGGTTTATCCATACACTCCAAACCTAGGTCAGGACCCCTCAAGCGAACAACGCTGAGTGTATCTTCTTGAGATATGCAAAGACTTTATAACATAGATGACATCCTTATTACTCGACCCAATCACGGTTCCCTTCATTGAAATTCCTTGTATCCTCACACTGTATTTTTTTTGTAAATTTGGAAGAACTATTCACATTAAGTAGAAGAAAACATCATACAAAAAAGCCTCTTGGGCAGCAGACCATAGTCTGACACAAACACAGGTTCGATCCCACACTCAGGGAGAGGGATACAGGGGAGAAGAGCTAAGTGGGGAGAAGAGATAGCACTATATAACTAAAAGGAAAAATAGAGTATTTCTGGAGCTGGAAAAAAGATCAGTAGATATCACATGAATTATCGAGAACATGACTTCGTACCCCTCGGATTGAATAATCTAAGATCTTATATTGTCTAAATACTCGGCTATATCAACACTAGCTAGTATGAATTTTTTTTTTTTGTAAATTTCGAAGAACTATTCACATAAGTAGGAGAAAATATCATACAAAAAAGCCTCTTGGGCAGCAGACCAGAGTCCGACACAAACACAGGTTTGATCCCACACTCAGGGAGAGGGTTACAGGGGAGAAGAGCTGAGTTGGGAGACAAGATAGCACTATATAACTGGAAGGAAAAATTGGAGTATTTCTAGAGCTGGAAAAAAGATCAATAGATCTCGCATGCTGAGTGAACTTCAAACAGACAGAAACCAGAAAATACAAGGAGAAAACGAGAGCGTTAAGGACTCGAGGGGGGCTACACCTCTTCTTCATCATTGAGATAGTCATCCACACTTATCAGGTGATCTGGAGTCCCTTCCTCAGGGTCGAAAAGATTGCGGTGTGACGGACCTGCTTCCTGCGAATTCCCCTTGGCAGAAACCTCCTCCTTGACTCTGGGCTTCGGATGATGAAGCTTGGCAGAATTCCGTTTCAGCAAGTCATAGTGAGGGGAGGAACTATCAACAAAGAGGAGGTGGTGAACCGCTTTCACGTAATCTTTGAATTTTTTTGACAGCGTGTCCATCTTCTTTTCCAGCCGCTTGGTGACACTGTTTTTCTCCTGGAGCGCCATGGCTAAAAGAGTTTTAGTGTGTCAGTGGAGATCAATGGCATGGGTATAAAGGTTCTCTCGGATCCTGGTCAGAGCTAGGTCAGGGATCCAATGGAGGGCATTGTCAACCGTCTCCGAGGGGGTGGACCTACGTCGAGCCGAAGCTTCCGTGTCCAGCCCAGCAAGAAGTTCCTGCACCGATTCAGAGGTGTTCTCTGCATAGATATGAATCGCATTGTGTGCCAGGGTCTCCACCCTGGTAATCGGGTGATAGGAGGGATTTTTCCAGTAGGAGTTGCGATTACGGCGGGGCTGGGGAGGGGTGTGGTGATGACGGGGAGCCATGGGCGACAGATTTCACAGGGAGAGGGAGGGGTACACCCGAAGCCAAGAGCTGCAACTACTTCTCAGGGTGAAAGGGGAGCGAAACAGAGGGAGATAATGAGGAATGAATGTGAGGTGAGGGGAATTTAAGGAGGCATGCAAATTGGAAATAAGAGCGAGTGAACAACGATTGCGCATGTAGTCATCGGTGATGGAGGCCGGCTTGGAGTAATGGTAATGCATGGAAGCGTACCAGGGTGAGCTTGCCAAACCCCATCCACCACCAAGATCATCTGTGAGAGGGAGTACTGTGTATGTTGTCATGATGAATGAAAGGAGTTGGTGGTTCTGACAAGACCCCCACCTTTTAAAGGTCAAGTTTCGTTAATGAACGTACAAGCGGTTTTTTCTATTGGCGAGTCGTAAGCGGTCCAATCCTGGGAGACCAGTATGGCTGAGGATATAACTCCTTGGTTAGCCAGGTAGTCAGCCAACTTGTTAGCTTCCCTTCTGACAGCAGTGAAAGAGACCCCCCTCGCTTCCCCTATGCTTTCTTTGATCCTGTGTAAGATTCTGTTAATTCGCTAGCATTTGGAGACCGTAGCAATGCTACACCCCTACTGCAACTTCCAGAAATCTTGGGTAGCCACAATGGAATCACCCTCAACAAGAAGGGGCCAGTACTTTTTTTGCTTGGCAATTTCCATTCCATTTTCTAGCACGTGGAGCTCCACAACATTATTCGTGGTGTGCCCCAAATTGTCGTAGTAAATCCAAAGAATGGAGCCTTGAGGGTTTCGAAACACAGCGCCGAAGCCAACCATTCTTGGGTTGTTCTTTGACGCACCATCATAATTGAGCTTGGTGAAGGAAAGGTCGGGAGGCCTCCAAATGGATAGAGGCAAGGGAATGATAGAGTCAGCAGGGGTTAGGGTGCTGGGAGGGGGGGGGGGGGAGTTGAGAAGGGAAAGGATTCTGCAATCATCCATTGAGGGAGGGTGTGGGGGGTTCTGGAGATTTTCTATGGAGGCTGATTTGCGCAAAGTACGTTTAATTTTGTGGAGAATATGTTCTTCTTGTGAAGCTAAATTCTTGAAAATAGGGGAGTTTCGCTCCTTCCAGAGGGCCCAAAAAATGATGCCCAGGAGGAGATTCCAAGCTAAATTGATGAGGGGTTGTTTGGAGAATGCAGGGCACCAATTTTCCAGAGTGCCTTGGATGGAATCACGAGTGCGGTCAAAGGCTCTGAAGACATGAAGGAACTAGGACCAAATGTTGGAAGCATAAGGGCAGGTGTTGAGGATGTGATTGGTCGTTTCAGCTTGAGAGTGGCATAGCAGGCAAACTGAGGGTCCTATGAAACCTTTCTTTTGAAGATTATCTCAAGTAATAATTTTCCTATGCATAACCAACCAAAGAAAGAGAGTGATATTCGGCCAATGTTTCCTACTCCAGATTTTTTTCCATTTGCGATCTTGTTGAACAGGGGTAGGATTTTGCAAGATGTTGTACGCTTCTTTGATGTTCATAAATTTCCCTGCCGCATTAGTGCCCCAGCACAGGATTTCCAGTCCTTCTTCCTATTGAATTTTCCTATTATTTAGTACCTCTACAAGAATATTGATCGGCTGATGGAGATGGATGGGGATAAAATATTTGATGTTCACCCATTCTCTCCATTCTGAGAATCCCATGAGTTTCCAATAATCTTTGACTCTACTTTTGTTTTGTGCTTCAAGCTGCCCTCTGGCTGGCTTGTAGATCTCCAAGTCAAGTTTGGGGCATTGCTCCGAAGCATCCTCCCAGAATAAGGCAGTCTGACCATTACCTATCTCCTAGAAGCTATGATTTTTAATGAGCAATCTGTTGTCCCAGGCCTGGTTCTAGATGGGAGAGCCTTTGAGGTTGCCTAAGAGCCTTATAAGAGAGTCCCAAGGGAGCAAGGGGGCATATTTGGCTTTCCATAACAAGGCCCAGTGGGTGGAGGGAATGGTGAGCCAACGCCACCAGGTCTTGGCGCCCAGGGTCCTAGCTAGGAGGCTAGGATCATGAAGGCCAAGACCACCATCGATCTTAGGTAAGCATACTTTATCCCAAGCCACCAAAGCCCACTTTCCATTGTTGACCTTGCCTTTCCAAATAAAATATCACTGAATGGCTTTGATCTGGTTCAAAATGGACCGAGGAGAAACAATGGCAGAGAGTTGGTAAAGGGGCATGGCTTGAAGAACAGAGCAAACCAGGGTTATTCTACCTGCTAGATTGAGGGACCTGAAGGTCCAGTTGGAAAAAATTTTCTTGAGCCTGGAAATGAGGGGTTCCCAATTCGAGCATGCTAGAGGTTTGTCCGTAAGGGGAACACCTAGGTAGTTGGAGGGGAAATTGATTTTTTGGAATCCAAGGATAAAGGCAATATGATTTTGGATGGCAGTGGGGGTGTTGAGAAAGAAGATTTTATACTTGGCTTTATTAACGGTAGATCCAGAGGCAAGGGAGAAGTCATCCAGAAGATTTTTGAAGGCAAGGGCCTCCTTGGCTGTAGGGCAACCCATAAGGAGAGTGTCGTCCACAAATTGCTGGTGGGTAGAGGGAGGGAGGGGGGGTAGATATAAAGGCCAGAGAGGTGATGGCAAGACGAGGCTGCCAAGATGGACCTGCCTATACCCTCTGCCATGATGACAAAGAGGAAAGGGGAGAGAGGATCTCCTTGTTTAATACCCCTTGAAGGGTTGATGATGGAGGTGGGGGAGCCATTGAGAAGGATTGAGAAGAAAGCCAGTGAAACCATAGCCATGATCCATTTGATGCAGTCTTTGCTGAACCTGAAGGCTGCTAACATATGTCTGATGTAATTCCAGTTGATCTTGTCAAAAGCTTTGGACATGTCAAGCTGGATTAACATACCTTGTTTGCCCTGGTCTTTGAGAGAGTGGATAATTTCCTATGAGAGAATTATGCTATCCATGATTGTCTACCCTCAACATACCCTGTTTGGTTAGCCGAGATCAAAAGAGGCAAGAGAGGTTTGATGCGATTGGTGAGAACGTTGGAGATTATCTTGTATATTACATTACAGAGAGCAATGGGTCTAAATTGATCAGGAGAGTCTACCCTGTCTAATTTAGGAATGAGCACCAGAAAAGTGGGATTGAGAGAGAGGAATATGGATTTCTTCAATCTAGATTCCTCCACCAAATCATAGACCTCATCCTTAATCATGCTCCAGCAAGCTTTGTAGAAGTCGATGGTAAAGCCATCAGGCCCGGGTGCCTTGCCATTTGGCATTGACTGAATTTCTACTTCCACTTCCTCCATGGTTATACTTTTTAGCATCATCTTATTGTTTTCTCTAGTCAAGATGGACGGGATGTTGTTGGTGATATTCCTGATATTATCCTCGTTGTGCTGACTGCCCTCTTTGAGGATACTCGAGAAGTGCTGATGCAATTCTTCCTCAATTTCCTAATGGTTATCTAGCACTTGACCCTGCTTATTTTTTAGATTGAGAATCCTTTTGTGCTTTCTGTGTTGTATCATAGATTGATGGAAGAAGGTCGTGTTTTTCTCCCCCTCCTTGAGCCAGTTGATCCTTGATTTATGTCTCCAAAGGGTTTCTTCTTGGGATACACTAACCTCCCATTGTTTCTGTAATTCTATTTCAACTTGTTTGGTTCCTCTGTCATTCCATTTTGAATGATTTTTTATTTAATTGCTTTCATTTTTATCTCTATCACTTTTTTCTCCATGGTGATATCTCCAAAGGTTTCCTAGTTCCATTTTTTAAATTCTTGCTTGATGAATTTTAGTCTTTGATGGAAGCCTTGCATATTGTTGCCTTGCTAAAGGAGTGAATTGGTCCACCATTCCTTGAATCTGTCTTTGAAATCAGTGTGGGAGAGCCAGAACACCTCAAACCTAAGGGGAGCATTCTTCGACCGCTCAGAGATTTTTATGGTTAAAACTATCAGCCAATGGTCTGAGCTGACTTGTAGAGCAATACTAGCTTCTGTTTCCAGAGAGGAGAGGAATAACTCTTCTGAGAACAGAAAGCGATCAAGTCTGGAGGAAATTTGACGCTCACCTCCTCTCCTGTTATTCCAGGTGTGTATGCCATTCTTAGTGGGGGTATCAATGAATCCCAGGTCATCTATCATACTTTGGAAGGCATGAGAGTCCGAGTCAAGTCTGCGGAGGCCTCCCCTTTTCTCACCCAAGTTTAGGATCATATTGAAGTCACCGGCCAGGAGCTAGTACCTATGATCTAGAGGCCAGAGGAAGTTTTGAGATGATTGAGCCAGGAAAGGCGCTCATGAACAGTGTGAGGGCCATAGACGTTGGTAATACACAGCTTTTCTTTAGTTCCGGTTATTTGGAGAATCGTAGTGAGGGCATGTTTGGAGGCAAAGGATTTGATCAGATGAAACCTGGAGTCTTTCCAGAATGTAGATATGCCTCTAGCAGTGCCCGAGGTGGCAATAGCTACATGACTGTATTGTTTCCTAAAGCAAGCTTGTTGAATGGTCATCATATCAGTCAATCCACTTTTTGTTTCTTGTAGCATTATAATGTCAGTTTTTCCTAAGGTAACTTTGGATTTGAGGATCCTTTTTTTGTAGGACTGTTGAGTCCCCTGATATTCTAAGATGTGCAGATCATGATAAAATATTGGGAGTCAAAGATAGAACCTTTACCTTGCCCACATTGATGAGGCTGCTTCCAAGCTGTTGGAGATGTTGACTATTTTTTTTCCGTCCCCTTCTTTTTGTTTGCCCCTTTATGATCTGGTTGTTGGCTTTGAGGTTCGCTTTGATTCCTCCAACTTGGTTTTTTCCCTTGCTTTGGTGTTCTCGTTGATTTTGGAAGTTTTGCTGTAGAGTATATGCTTCTTCAATTCTTTGGAGGTATTCTTCTGGTATGCCTTCAAATCCTTTTGAGGTCCATTCCTTTGAGATCTTCTGCAGGTCCATACCCATCAGGATGTCCTCTCTCACTTTTTCCTCTGATGTGGGTAGGTCCTGTGTGAAATCCATTTCATTTTCTTCCTATGATGTTTGTTCTGCTTGAGAAAGAGTGATTGTGTTCTCCATGTCTGTTTCCATTTCCTTGTTCAGTTCATTGTTATGATCCTTGATTATGCTTTGCTGTCCGGTTTCCTCTGTAATAGGAGAAAGGATTTCATATATGTTTTGTTGTGCTTGCTTTGGGATTTCTCTTCCAGTGTTGTTCCTTCTGCTTTGCCTATTTTTGTGACTTACGTTGATGAATCCTTGTTCGTCCTTTGTACCCAATGGACTTTCTTTTGGGGGTGGCTTGTTCTGAGGACAGTCTCTAAAGAGATGCCCATGTTTGTGGCATTTCCTACACTGAAATGGTATGTGTTCATAATCCACCACTTGAGTCCATGTTTCATCTCGGAATTTCAAGTTGATGGCTTCTGGAAGGGCGCCAGAGACATCTATATAGGCGCAGATTCAAGCATATGAAATATAATGACCATTCTTTGTACCCTCTAACATCTTGATGTATTCTCCCAAACTGTTTCCAATGGCTTAGAGAACTGAGGGTGCCTAGTAATCCGTAGGGAGAGAATAAAGTCTGACCTAGACTGGGACACGAGTGAAGTCTTCTCTTTCAGGAGTAAATTTCTCCTTCCAAAATCTCATGTAAAGACCAGCAGAGTTGAAAAAATACGGTCCCCCTTCAAATATTCTATCCTTATCTTCCAGGAGAGCGAAAACTATAGTGAAGAATCCCTTCGAGCCGAGCTGAAGTTCTATGGCCCCTTTAGGGTTCCATTTCGCTTGGATCCACCCTTTAAGAGTTCTTTCAGAGGGCCAGATTCCCTTAAATTTACATATGATGGCATTTTCTCTCATGTACTCTCTGTAAACCTCTATATCTGGATCCTGAATGACTATTTCAGGGATCTTTGCTGCTTTTGGGTGGCATACCTTCGTATTTTGGAGGCCTTTCTTGCTCCTTCTCTATAGCCGCTCGAGTTGTTACCATCCAGGTTCTTTGGCGAGTGAATATTCGCGTAGGTTCCCTTGTCTTATCTTTGATTATGTTGGCAGAGCCGTCTTGCTTGGGGCCAAGGACTTCTTTGTATTTTTTCCTAACAAGGGAGTTCGTACGCAGCTCCAAATCTGAAATAGGGAGAGACCGAGGGAGTTAATAAGGCACGTGAAGAATGAGAGGTTTGGTGCAAGGGAAGAGTCCCACAACTTACTCTTTGAAAGAGGATCCCGCGTGGCTAATAGCCCGTCTCCATAGAGCTCACGGAGATGCAGCCCTGGGAGCAAGGTAGGGCCACAGATGCGTAGCGCAACAACCCTAGTCGAAGGCCGCGCAGAGGAACCCATGATTGGGGCATGAGCCAAGGTTCAAGCTTGAAGAGCTTAGGTTTTAGTCATAACGATTTGAAAAAAAATTAGTCGGTATGAAAAATTGAAATGGGAAGAAAATTGCAATTCATTATCTAATATAATTACAAGTTGTGACCTAATAAAATTAAATTGCAATTAATATATCAAGAAGTGTTTGTCTTCTTCTGTCAGCCTTGTAACACTTTTGATTTACTAAATGTAATGCATATATTTAGAAGGTGATGAAATGGATGGGATGCCTTTCTCGACGCTTTCAATTAATAATTCATCTTCACAAAATTACCATTCAAGTTGGGTTGTTTATTCAACAATTAAAATGGTTTTTATAATTATTTAACTAAGTACTTTCACTTGATTTTCAATCTTACATTTCATTCAAGTTATCATATTAGCTATTTCTATCTTCATTTAGGCTTGTTATTCTCTTCATACATTACTTGCATATTTTCATATTTACTTCTCTTTCAAGTACATATAGTTACGAAAAAAATGTCATATTTATGAGAAATGTGTTACTTCTCTTTCAAGTATATATAGTTACGTAAAATATGTCATACTTATGAGAAATACACGAAGTTTTGATCATTAAATAGGACAACACCTCTTTCCGTCGGGTTTTAATCTAATATTTGAGGTCAGTGTATGCATTAAAATTGTGTCGAGGAATAAGTGTTTAGGGATTTTTTGAATTTAATGATACAATTCATGAGATTATGAGACTCTCTCTTTAATTAAGATCCAAAATTCCACTTAGACTATTTGAAAACATCTTGTGACACTTTCGATGTTATCATGGAAGAGTAATAATTTAATGGTACTCTTTCCGACACTAGTGCCTTACTAAAGTTTCTTTTGCAACATTTGGTGCAATTGCTAGTTTAATTATCAACAATAATTAGGTGGATGGTAAGGATTTAAGTTATGTGGAATGGATTTAACTTATGTGGAATATTCTACGAACATATTAGTAGTATATACAAATCAAAAGTTGAGATTACCTCCAAATAATTTATGCTCTTATAATTAAATTGATTAATTAAAAAAAATCAATGAAAACAAGTGACATATGAAGTGAGTTATGATTTTTTTAGGGTATATCTGGTATTGATACGCCATGGTATTGGCTCATGGTATTATAACAAAGTCTATTTGCTCATTAAAAATATTAGGAGTAAAGTTGGGGTAAATCTTGTGGTTAAGGATCCTTTTCCCATTTTTCTCAAATGTATATATGTTTTCAAATATTATATAATAATTATTTTGAATAATAATAATAATAATAAATAAATAAATAAAATTATAATTTAGTTAGTTTTTATGATTTTTTGAATGCAACATGAAATATATTATAAAGTAGGTATTTTGATGTTTATTATGGATCGATGCTATGAGTGTTTACTAGCCATCTAATTTATACTGGCTACCAAATTGTCTTATAACTTTGCAATTAAAATTTTAAAAATAACTGAAATTTGAATTTGTCTCTCCTTACTTATTCCTTCCCATCATAGTAATAAAGAGATTGAATATAAATATAAAAAAAGTCGAAGCAAAGAGTTTAATGGAAATGATTTTATTATCAGATTTTAAATTGAAAAGTGGTTGAAAATCATTCATTGGGCATTGGTATGTGCAAAGGAAGAGATAAGGTAAGAAAGCAATAATAGTCTATCATTCCAATAAAAAATTAATAACCAAGTTACAATAAGTTATATTTATTAATAATAGTGAATGCCAATAGTAATGATAAAAAATACAAAATAAAAATTTTAAGATAATTATTTTAATGTTCTTTAATTTAGATTAAGTTAGTTTTTTATAAACATATCTAAGTTGTAAACACACAATAACAATAAAAATCACCAAAAAATGTAATAGAAATGATATGTTGATTATATATATATATATATATATATATATATATATATATATATATATGTATATACATATACTTGTTTTTTAAATAAGCTACATTAGATAGCATGCAAAAAATCTCAAATTAAAAATATCATAGAAAAAACCATGATTTGATTTTTTATTTAAATATAATTTAACTAAATCCACTATTTAATTAATAATTAATAATTATTAACTTTTATATCCCCGACTCATCTGAAAGCAATCTCTCTTGGGTGATCGAAAGGTCAGTTGCACTCGTTACATTCGTGTACGAGGCTTCTTGATCGGTTTACTGCAAAACATTTCTACTAGCTTTTTCAAAAGAAAAAAATCGTTGTTATATTATGATATGTAAACAGTACATTGTCCAAAAAACAAATGCCACCGAAAAATGGAATTCAAAGCATGGGCATATACATAATTGTGAGAATCATCAGATCATCCCCATTCTAGATGTCCCATAGATGAATATTCATAACATTTAATGCATCCCGATTTAGACAAAAACGATCCTGGAAATCAAAACACATATTAAAAAGCTAAGATCGAGAAACAACAGAAAGCCCAAAATGGACAAAGGGGAAAACGAGTCATCTAGAGTCGGGTGTGGCAGCACATCCAAACATCCACAAGAAGACCAATCACACTGTCTCCCGTAATGACCATAGGCATTCCATTCAAATGGAAAGATCTGAATCTCCATAATCCAGCATGTGCACGCCGATGTGTAACGACAGATTGGAAGAAGAAGTTGGTTCACATGAAGTCAATCTCCATAAAACCTACACATGGGAACAAAAACATATAATATGTGAAAAAATATACAGACCCCCCGCTCGCTTGCATCGATACCACCAAAAACTAGGGAAAACAACTCCCGCTCACTTGCCGTCGATGCCACGAAAAGCTATGGAATAGGTATTTCAGATGACCGGATGCACTCGTCCACTCCTGCATTGTTTCGACCGAGCATTATCCCGAAATTCATGTCGATGCCTTTTTATTTGATAAACCATCGGCTCTAGTGTTCATCTCTCTATAAATGTGGTTAATAGTCGGCCTACCGCAATTGAGCCCATAACCTTTGTGTTCTCAATAACCATCCCCTGTGCATCATATTACTCCAAGAGTAGACCTACCAACCACCGCCTCAATGATAACACTAGAGTCACCATATATATTCACATTCTCCAAGCCCATACATAAACCCTGCATATAAATCCCCCAGAGAGCCATAAGCTCAACAAGAATACCGCTACTCTGACCCCTCATTCCAACAAACTTGGATACGCTGATCTAACGAAATCTTGATCCATGCTCCACATCCCATTACCCCCCGCTGACAAGCTCCATCAAAGTAGATCGAAGGGAGAGCAATAGGGGTGTGGACGATACCGGAGTGAGCCATCCACAATGCCATCCACGTGGCATTCGTTGGTTGATCCATCTCATGATGGCAGAATGTATGTGCGCAAAATAAAAACTCATATCCTCAAAAAATAATCCGGTTTCCGACCAGCCAAACTTCCCATATTAGGGAAAAAAGGGGTAGATCGTGAAACTTACCATGAACTTTATCCCATTTTTACGATGCTTCCATGAAATCCCTGTGGTATCCATGTCAAATCAATGAGATGGAGACTATAAAGAGTTGTCAAAAAATGACAGACAGAGTGGGGTATGTGAAAAAATAAATTATCGACAATCTCCCCTCGCCACCCCACACTAGAACGCACCTCCCAGGTCCCCGAAAACCACGATGCATAAGAGAATCCCATGTTCAGAAATTTCCTACGCCAAACAAGCCAGACTGAATAATAGTATCTTTGTTGGAATGCGTCTCCTCCCGTAATGACCAGAATTCGACGCAAGTTCCTGCCTCCGCAGACAAAGAGATGATGTAATCATAAGTGTCTTTACAACCACCGCATCCGCAATTATAATGCCTTCCCAAGTGATCATATCACCTCTCCTCTATAACAAAGTCCAGCGATGTGTATGCTCTGAATATATGACTGCCAATCCTCTGCATCATCCCCATTAAGTCCAAGTAACGAAAGCAAATTTTAGAATGGGTGCCCCATGAGCCCAATAATGTATAACTTTGGTAAAAGTAAAAATCCCTCTTTTGTGCAAGTCTGTGAATGATCCTTGGCAAGGGGAGCGATTCCTAGCTCATGCCCAATATCCTATCCGCACCCGGAACAATATTCAATCCATTTCCAAATCACCATATCAAGTTTGCCAGCGAAATATGTTGAGAATTTTTTTGAACCCTAGCCAAATGGCAGACATACATCGTGCCAGAATGACTTTACCATAGTATAGATCCTGAAGACTTGCACCATGTAAATATTTGACAGATGAAATGCGGTTCCATATGCCAACACCCCACCCTGATGGCTCTCCATAAGGATTTTATGAGTAAGGCAGAATTGAAAGCGCACATATTCAAGATACCCCATCCACCTTGTTTTTTGGGAGTGCATAAACACTAAAATTTAACAAGATGAATCTTGTTGTGCAAACTCGGGCCAGCCCACAAGAACTTAGCCAAGATTTGATTAATGCATCGGATAATATGATCTGGAAAATAATACAAATGTCCCCAATATACAATAAGTTGTGTGAGGACTGCTTGTATCATAATAAGTCTGCCTCCTAACGATAGCCATATGTGTGTCCATTTGCAAATCTTGGCTTTGATTCTATCCACCAGCCATTGCCATTCCTTAAGTAATACCCTCTCACAAATTCTCACAAATCCTCTAAGAACAACATCAATTCAAGATTCCTTAAATTCTTCATACTAAAATAACAAGTCAAAATGTATGTCAAAATGTATAGTTAATATAACAATAACATAAGACATTATAACATTTCATTTCTTTCATATTGCATTGAAAATATTGTTTTGAAAATAGTGTTGTGACACAATTAAAATAAATTAAATAATAATTTATTATAAATATTTTGAATATGATTATTCAAATAAATATTTGTATCATATAGATATGATTATAATTTAGAGCTTATGTATGTATAATTAGTTTAATGACATCATATTAATATTAGGAATTTGGTTTACGTGATCCATAAAGTGTATAAAGTTTTTTTCAAATTGAAAATCACATCAAAGTATATTTTTGCCGACGTGTTTTCAAACCGACAGATGTGGTTTATCATTCATCATGTCAAGGTTTTCACTTTGGATGATACAAAATGGTAAACTTTAAGTGTGGTTTTGTGAATATTTCACCTATCAAACTTGCAATTTCAATCAATCTCTACCAAATTCTACACAATTAGATTGAAATAAACTAGAAAAATTTTCAAAAAAGACTTGATCACACTTTATTAATGGCTTCAAAAGTTGAAGAGTTAGTTAATTTCTAATTTAGATGTCCAACTGTTCTAAGTAGAGATGGCATTCTATATGGTGGATTGATCTCTTTCTCTCATATATATATATATATATATATAGAGATATATTCTCATAATTTATGATAAGATAGATAGCTAAAAAGTTATAAAGTTGTTATTAATATATAGTATAATTAATTATGTCTTTTTAAAATCATGAATTTTATAATTTTAGAACTAAAAAATAGAATTGTTTGATTCCCTATGAGCCATTTAATTTTAGATCATGTTTTATAACTTTTTTCTATCATTTTTTTTCTTTCTAAATATGTTATATTTAAAAGAAAAATATTATAAAAAGAGATATAAGAAATAGAAGTGTATATGCAATATCATAAGATTCTCTTCAATAAATCATATTTTGCTCAATTTTAGAATCTTACAACTCAAACTATCCACTTTTTTTTCCAAATCTTAAACTTAAAATTTTAAAACCAAATGTATTATATATGTTAAGGAAAAAGTGTTAAGCAGGTAAATCTCTCTCGCGACAGAGATGATCCCTCTAGCCCTAGGGTGGGTCTAGAAATAAAGGGACACAATAAAGTGTTGCTTCCTAATTATTGAATGAACAAGGGAAACGATAGATCGATCCTACCTGAATCCAACGCCTGTCGTTGTTGCTGCGTAATGGTGGCCTCTCGCTCCGGCTCGACAAGTCGACAATTCGCTCGCCATTACGCTTGGATATCGCACAAAGAACAAGGAAACAAGAACAACATACAAGATGACTAAACATTCCATTCATAACTATTAACCGACCAAAAGAGGGTTAAACATATTGCGTTAAACAAACGTTACTAACACAACAAAGGAATCAAACAAGGGTAGTCATGTATATAAATGAATAGAAGGAAGAGTCACAACCGATGCTTTGATGTCGTAGTCTCCTCCAGCGGGGTTCGGGCGAAGTGCATCTCGTATGCTTGTTAGGGAATTTGGATCGGGTGAAGGCTTGGACCTCAAGCTCTCTCGGACATCATGGACTCAAGCTTCCTCAACGTAATTCCTTATTATTCTATCTTCTCTAGTCATTCAACTACATATGTCTAATTCTCCAAGTTCGACTAGTTTGTACTAAGAGAGTAGATTATTTTATAGAGGAAAAGGAGGAGGTTGGGATCCCTACAAAGGTGGGAGGGAGTGCTATCCTTTAGGAGAGTTCCAAGGGAGGTGGAAACTACTAACTAAAGGAGGGAGTTTATGGTTGTTTCAATTCAACCACTCCCAATGACTCATCCTCGAGGTGGTTGGAATGGAACCTCCGCCTCTATGTTTAAAAAACATTCCATAAATAGCTTGGTGCAGGTGCTAATCGGGGTGCAAGCACCAACTAGCGTGGGCTCGTGTTAATTTTTCGAGCTCGAGCACGGGAGTAGTATCGAGCTACTCGCGCCAAGGCAAAACAAAGGGTTTTTACTAGTCCCTGCTTAGGGAAATGTCAACAGGGAGGAAAATTGGTCTCATGTAAAGGGATGCAATGATGGTCTTTGCAAGGCATGACACTTCTTATTAGTCACATAAATGACCCTCCAATGTGCGAGTTGGGGGATTGCATGGACAGTGACAAAAATGTTGTGTAACATATGCTAAAGCATGAGGTCCGAGGGAGAGGAAAGGGGCGAAATGCTTTATGAGAATACGTTTGAACCAAACACCGCTATCGAAAAACCCGCAATTATGAATACAACATGATATCTCATGATACATGAACATGTGGCATGGACGAAACCATCCATATAATAGAGTATATACTAAAAATGGAGATCCGAGGTATGGACACAGGCATCCAGCGAATAAGGATCAAACAAATAGACTCGGTATGGTCATAGTCATCCAATCAAAAAGAGTCATGTAATAAGTCATGATAATCCACAAAAATCGCAACCCGGATTTTATCGCAGAAAAGCCCATGGTCTTGCGCTCCATCTCGACCCGAAACAAGTACAAATTCAAGCATGCAAAAAATATGAGCCGAAATTGAACATGAAAGAAAATCACCTGATTACCAAACTCAATGATGAAAGTCGTTAACTGACATGAGAGAAACCACTCAGGAAAATTTTAAGGATGGACGTTTATCTTAAAGTTTAGAAACCTCGCGAATATTAGTAGTCCCCAATATGTAAATTGTAAATTTTTGGATGTTATTTTTGTAAAATATTTAGTTATATAATCATTTTATATTACTATATATAAAATTTTAGCGTATTTTTAGGGTAAAATAATTTATATGCAATAAAATTTGGGTGAATCAATTTTTTTTAAAAAATGGAAATTGGCAAATATTTTTTTTGGAAAAAATCATGGAAAAAATAGCCCAACCGCGAATATTAGCCCCTAAAATTTTCCATGGAAACCACCAATAATGACAATGGCTCTCAAGGTATAACCGGTACAATCCACAGAAATGTGAACAATGATTTCGCGTCGAACATCCGCAAAATCACTCGATCAAAGGCCAATGATGTGGACCTTGTGTTGAATGCGAAAAACCCGCCATTAAGGCATGCGAGCTCGAAGGTACCAGAATAGAGTCTCTTGATGAAATTCCCCTGGATAATGAGCTGAAGTTGACAGGAAATGACCTCGATCTAAGGTGGGCCATAATTTTTTCCCACATCATCGACATGAGACAAAAGAGAGTATGATAATTGTGAATCGGGACCAACATAGAATCGGAGGGGGAGGTTGAAAACTGCAAAGGTAAACTTCTCTTGAACATATCAAGCACGACACTAGATTTGGCAGATTTGACATCAAAGGACCCGAGGTCATGACAACATGGCAAGGAGCATATGAGAGGTCAAAAGAGATTACCCAAACCCATGGAGGAAAAAAATGATGAAATGAGATGTCCCCAACACCGACATGAATGCGGACAATTGCCATGTTCAAGAGCGACATATCGCCAACATAACTAAAACTTGGTTCCATTTTTCCCCCACCATTTCGGCGAGTACCCCAATTATTTTAAAACAAGCTTGAAGGGGATATACATATCCTTGTGCTATAAGTTTTTCCTTCGCATCAAATCCAACCTAGTACATTTTACGAGCCCTAGGAAAGAGGAACTCAAGTAAAGTCATGGTGACGATTTCCAATGTCATCGTGGGTTTAACGAGTCGACAAAGGGAGAACTCAAAGAATATTTTTCATGTTTATAGAGTTTGAAAAATAAGGAAAAAAAAGAAAACTCCATCATGGCCCTTTTCCGTAAATAGTCTCTCAGCATCCGAAAAGGTAGAAAACAATATCCGAAAGAACCTCTTAGTCGCGATAGGCTAAGGTATTCCTTTTTCGTAAATAATCTATCCCAGCCAAAAAGGGGTAAACGTATACTCGGGTAGATACCATTTTCGTAGCCATTTAACAAGTTCGAAACGACAAGAGTCTCGACAATCTTTTCAATTTTTAAGAGTAAGAAAAGAGCTGAAAGTTGACTCCTCCGGAGGAACGAGTGGTATAAAGGATAGAACTGGTTCCGATGATGGTGGAACTGCTCGTAACAAGTAAAGGTCAGAGAGGTTGGCTAACAAGACCACTCATTGTAGTGGTTCCTTAGGAATGGGTAAAACAATCAAGTGAAAGTGTATGATCGGCCAAGCAAACGGTGACGATGGAATGAAAAAAACCAAGGCTCTATCCGGAAAAAATAGGTCGATAAAATGGAAATCACGAGAGGTAAAATAAGAATGGTTTCATTTTTTACACAAGCTTGAAACAAAGATAAACTATGCTTGAAACCGGTTTCATTTTTACACAAGCTTGAAACGGAAACAAACTATGCTTAAAATTTTTGCATGCCCCACATGGTGACTCAATTCGAGGTACATGCCCCCCAAGCTTCGGTGCACTCACCGGAGTAGAATTACCGATGAGTGGATGGAATGAAGGTTCAATTATGAGACCAGAGAAAGACTCGATCGGGATTTTACGAGATCTAATCAAAGACTCGAATTGAACGGGAACGCATTTCATTGTTTTAACGAGGTTGACACATTAAAAGAACTATCCTCGTGAGCTAATTCATTTTTTAATGAGGTTGAAATAGAAGAGGAACTATCCTCAAAACCTAATTCCTTTTAACAAGGTTGACATAGAAGATGAACCATCCCTCGGGACGAGCTTGTTTCATTTTTTGAAAGCGAGCTTGACACAAGAAAACGAATAGTGCTCGACAACCTTGTTTCATTTTTTTAAGGAGCTTGACACAAGAAAACGAAATATGCTCCGACGAGCTTGTTTCATTTTTTGAAGGAGCTTGACACAAGAAAACGAACTATGCTCCAAAGACAACTCATCATGTCGAATAAGAAGTCATGGCTTCCAAGAGTTCCACAATCGGATGGGAGAACAACATCTCGGAAATCGGGACCCAATGCCCCTCAAAAGACAGATGCACAACAACACTATCACCGAATGCGGGCACGAGACAGTAGTCACA
This sequence comes from Pinus albicaulis, assembly GCA_034641835.2. Taxonomy (NCBI): domain Eukaryota; kingdom Viridiplantae; phylum Streptophyta; class Pinopsida; order Pinales; family Pinaceae; genus Pinus; species Pinus albicaulis. Next base: position 1,162,188,780 of record CM076574.1, read on the forward strand.
TAATTAACCCGTGCGCGGGGAAGATAAAACCAATGGATAAAGACCCGAAGGGATGATGGTGGACCATATGTCATGTCGGGGACCAAATAATAATTAAAGCCGATCAATGGTCACGATCCGACCTTTGTGTGGAAAACATATCACACGAAAAGAGGGAAGAGACAACCACCCCCATGGCATAAGCATAGTCACGGCCCAAGAGTAAATTAAAATACAAGGGACCTTGGACCACCATCACGTCTATATAGACGATTTTCCCTCCCAAAGTAATGAGAAACTTCGAAGGATCCCTAACGGTTGATTGGTTCCTCTCGTTAAAAGCCATCGATTTTGCATAACAGCACACAAGCGGTGGAGAACCAAAAGCTTTCCAAGTAGTTGAAGACAGAATACTAACAGCATGCTGCCTTCATCTATAATCGTGTTGGGTACAACCACATCAAAAGGTTTGTACCGTGATCTCAAAAGGCACATAAGAAGGAAGGCGGTATCCCGCAAATCGACTCCAATCGAAGGAAGCAATCAAACTACTTGGAGGGGGTACCATTGAATTGAGATGGTCATCCCCTCGGTGTTACGGGAGCAAAGAGGAGCATCCTCCCGGACCTCCATCGTGGGAGCAGGAGGAGCAGCTTCTTGAACTACAGATGGACGGAGAATCTTTCTCCAAGTCCGAGGAATCCGAAGAAACAAAAAGAACGTGAGGGGGGATGAGATCCACTCTCGACAGAAAAAGACCCCGATGTATGACAGGGCGAGATCGGATCGACCGATTCCTCGACCAATGGTTGGTTGGGAACGGATTTGTGAATTTGAATTTCTGAGGGAACGAGGATCAACCAAGGATGATTCTCGACTGATCGTTGAATCAACTAGCAGAGGACTTGAAGAAAGCTTCTTGTAACCAAACGGAAGGCAGGAGTGTAAAAAAGTAGGGGTTATCTAACACTCTCGTGGCTTCATCCATGTATAGACAAAGGTGAATGGGATGATGCCCTTCCTGACAACTTACAAGGGATTGGTAATATTTCCCCTGTTTCTTATGAGTCTTTTCATGACTAGTCGAAGAGGTTCCACCAAGATGACTTCACAGTAACAAAGGCAATGGCGTGACGACCGTTGGACCATGCTTCAAGTACCTTGGGAATGCCGGGCGAGTCTCGAAGAAGATGGTCACCTTTGCATAGCTTTCAAGGAATTTGAATTTCCATGGAAGGTTGGATGGTTTATCGATGGAAGGCGGCTGAGGCACAATAGTCACAGAGCTAGCCTCTTTTTAGCCGACTTCTTTTTTTCATTCTTCTTCTTCTTCTTAGCCACGTGGTTACTAGAGTTCAGACTTTCACCAGTGCGAAGAAGAGGAGGAGGATGAAGAAACAAGCGAAGAAGGGGAGAGGTTCACCTTAGAATCAACATGATGTTGTTCAAAGTGAGGAGATGGTTAGTACAAAGGATGGAACACTCGAGACCATAAAGGTCAAGAATAACCAAACAGTGCAACCCAATAGTTAACTCCGTGAAGGGACAATGTTGCCATATAAGGAGCAACAACATTCCCAAAAGCGGAGAAAAGGACTAGGATTCCCCATCGAGGGGATTCCTTGGTTCGTAAACTCGGAAACGTTGCCATTGGAAAACAACCACTAAAACAAAGCACTAAGGAAGATAACTTTAACTAGGAATATTTCGTGGGCGGTTAATATTTTAAGACATTGAAACAAAACACTATCGTTTCATATTTTAAGAGTTGAGAAACAAAGCAAAAAGGTGACTCTATCACTTTCAGAGTTGAAATGAGCGTGAAAGGACAAGCGCTTGATGATCTTTTCAATTTTAGAGAGTCACGAAAAAGACCAAAATGACTACTCGAGTAATCTAAGCAATATGGTGTACCAAGTTTTCGTGAACTGCCATATACACCTTGGTGATTAAATTCAAAAGAGAAATGACCAAGGACTTAACGTACGTGGAGGTAGTCTCCCGAATGCTCGTGTTTGGTGTAACACGGTTACAAGGTGGCGTGACTCAGCTTCCTATGGATAAAATGAATTGCAACCTAGAAGGGTCTCCTTTATATACTCAACGCATACGGGGAGCACAAGTTCAGTACTAGCGTCGTTTAAAGCCGTATAGCGAATGACAACTACTAGATTTTAAGACACCGAAACACGTCTCTAGCCTAGACCACCGAAAAAATGTTTTGTTAGGTTTCAATGCTTCCTTAGGTTAATTAAATAAATTTTAATAGTTGATCTTGAATTATGTCTCAGCTTCAAGGCCCTACCGCATGTCATCCGACAATCTCCTATATGCACGCTATATGAGAAAAGAAATATTTCAATTCGATTAATGCTATCTAGTTAAGGGAAGAGTTTCAAACAATGATGCAAAATACTACAAACGAAACTTTTTTCCAAACTAGATGACTTTCACTATCCAAAAGTAATCTAAAAACAATCAACGATGCAAATTATGCAATGTGATCTATGCAAAATTCTCTTTTTTGAAAACTATGCAATTGTAATCTGTGCACAATTTCCTTTTCTTTTGAAAGAATAAGAATGTACTCAATGCATTTTTTCGATGAAATGAGAATCTACTTAATACATGCTTTTAATAAAAGAGAATGCACTCAATGCGATTTTTAGCTTTCAATCATTTAACAATGTAATCTAAGTTCAATGATAAATCTCTAAAAAATACTTTTCAATGAAATGTGATCTAATGCATTTTAACGAAAAGAAAAACTTTGAGACAAAAACTAAATGAACGAAAATTTCCTTAATGGAAGGATGAATGAAAAAGGGATGCAAACCAACAATAAGAATGCAATCGTTGTTTTAAACAATTTGTAACGAAAATTCATCAAAAGGCTACAAGACATATGAGGTCAAGCACAAAAAAGAGACTTCCAAAGCATGAGCTCAAAACAAGGCATTCATTCCCTTTTTACATCAAGCAATCACAGTAAAAAGAAGACTTTTCGCTGAACAATGAGCAATGTAATCTATGCTCACAAGTGAAAAAGTAAAGGAGAGAACGTGTAAATCATATAGAGAAAAGGACCGAAGGGAAAGACATGCTAGTGGAGGAATTAGGGAAAAACCTCAATTTTTTCACACCCTAGAAATCGACACGACTTTTGTGGGTGAAACTAGCGCCAACTCGTGCACGACTTTGTTCACTCAACAACTAGCGCCAATGGCTAATGGACGTGGGTTTCTAATTGACAACTAGCACCAATCGACACAACCGTCGAAAAAATAAAGGCGCCAATGCCCGCAACAGAAAAAAACAAAGACTCACCACTTCAAGCAAAAACTAAAAGATCGTAATTGATGAAAAACATAGGAAACAAAATAGGGAAATGGTCGTTCGACTAAATCCGTCGAATGACTAAGACCTCAAAGAGTGAAAAAACTCAAAGGAAACTCCCTAGTAGAGTCTGCCAATTTGTTACAGGTAAATCCTCTTCATGGCGCAGACGATCCCTTTAGCCCTAGGGTGGGTCTAGAAAACAAAGGGACACGCTAAAGTGTTGCTTCCTAATTATTGAATGAACAAGGGAAACGGTAGATCGATCCTACCTGGAATGAAACGCTGTCATTGTTGTTGTATTAATGGTGGCCTCTCACTCCCTACTTCGGCAAGTCACAATCCGTTCACCATTACGCTTGGATACTTGCACAAAGAACAAGGAAACAAGAACAACATACAAGATGACAACATTCCATTCATAACTATTAACCGAGTTAAAGAAGGTTAAATATATTAGGTTAAACAAACATTATAACACAACAATGGAACCAAACAGTAGTCATGTATATAAATGAATAGAAGGAAGAGTTACAACTGATGCTTTCGACGTCGCAATCTCCTCCAGCAGGTTCGTGCGAAGCGCGTCCCCGTATGCTCGTCAAGGAATTCGTACGAGGTGAAGGCATGGACTCAAGCTCTCTCATAAATCATGGACTCAAGCTTCCTCAACGTAATTCCTTCTTATTCTATCTTCTCTAGTCATTCAACTATAGTATGTATAATTCTCCAAGTTTCAGCTAGCTTGTACTAAGAGAGATAGCTTCTTTTTATAGAGGAAAAAGGAGGAGGTTGGGATCCCTACAAAGGTGGGAGGGGGAGTCCTATCCTTTAGGAGAGTTCCAAGGGAGGTAGAAACTACTAACTAAAGGAGGGAGTTCGTGGTTGTTTCAGCTTAAACCACTCCCAATGACTCATCCCTCGAGGTGGTTGGAATGGAACCTCCGCCTCTATTTTTAAAAACATTCCATAAACATCTTGGCGTGGGTGCTTAATCGGGACAGAGTGCCAACTTAGTGCGAGCTCTGCGTTAATTTTTGAGCTCCCGACGCGGCAGATAATCAGTTACTTGCACCAAGGTAAAAAACAAGGGTTTTTTACATTCCTGCTTAGGGAAATGTCAAGAGGAGGAAAATTTCTCTCATGTAAAGGGATGCAATGATGGTCTTTACAAGGCATGACACTTCTTATTATTCACTAAAATGACCCTCCAATGTGCGAGTTAGGGGATTGCAGGTGGACAAGTGACAAAATGTTGTGTAACTAAAAAGTAATGCTAGTTATGTTGAAAATAATGGAGAATCTCCTATTTTAGTGTGAGTTGGTTCACGAGACCTTAGGTTAGGAATTAGTTTCTATTTCTTAGGGTACGGTTCTAACTTCCCTAGATCTTGTGTGCTATATAATCTCGAATTGTATGGAGAATGCAGAGCGTTCGTAGAAGCCGACTCTCCCGGTTCGAACTCTCTTTCGTGAGATCCGATCGATGGGATTGTTTAATAATCCACTCAAACATATTTTTTATCTTGGTATCGGAACCATGTGTGAGGAGGAGCCTCGCGACCGTCCCGCCTACCCTGTCAACGCAACTCATCGTAGTTGTTGTAGTGAGGAGGAGCCTTGCGTTGCCTACCTACTTATCTATGTGCCACTCGTTTTTATTTTGTTTGCTTGTGGTTTTTCTCGTGCCATGACGAGAACCGAGGAGAGATGCTCACTCGAGCACTACCTACCTCTAGTGTCTGGGCCGATGTGTGGCAACGCCGCCATCCTTTCGACCCTCGCCATCTGTTCTTGCCATTCGGGCCGCCATTGTCGGCTGCCCTCGAGATAGGGAGATAGGTGAGGAGGAGCCTTGTTGGTCGCCTAAGATGGATGAGGAGTAAACAAGGAGACAACGTTGCGCTGCCACTATGAGAGAGAAGAGCGCTCGTGTCCACTACTTTTTGCCTACCTCGATTCTACCTGCCCTGACGTGACTGTCGATTCTAAGGCTCTGACAGCAAGCTGGTGCTTGAGGAATGTCGCCTGAAGAGCATTGTTGTGTGAGGAGAGTATGTGATGCCACACATTCGTTGATTCATCTCGCGTGTGACAACGTCGCCACTTGCTTTCGGGCTGAGCCAGCGTGAAGAGGTTCAACAGTGTGCTCAACAAGAGTGCTCAACACTACCATCCAACACCTAGGAACGTTGCCACCATTGCCAGGGCTCTTTGGTTCGTTGGTTTTTTGGTTGGCAGTAAGTGGCCGCAAACCAGAAGACGTGAGTTGCAAAAGAACTATCCAATCCTCTTAGATATCACCATTGATAATTTCTGTGCAAGTCTTTCTTCTTGAATTCGAAAGTTTTTTTTTAAAACGAACCATGCTCTCATACATGATCTATTCTTAAAAGGAATTTCTTGGGGGGCATTCCAAGAAATTTAAAGGAATCTCATACATGAACATTTTTCAAACATGGAAACTTAAAAAGAGCATATGATTTCACTTTTTTTAAGGGAATTCATCAATAATTTTTTTTCGATGGGTGGAGTTTTTAAAGGTCCTTAAAAAGTGCTTTTTTAAAAAGTAAAAAGGGATGATTGTTGATCTACTTAAGAAGATAGTTTTTTTTTAAGTGCCGAAGAGATCCGAGATAGATCCGAGCCACGTATTTTTTAATCATCAAGATGAATAATCAATTAATCGAATCATACTTGAATGAGAGTAACAAACTTGATGGCTCCAATTACTCAAATTTGAAATTCAAGATGCAAATCTGTGCTAGAAGCGAATAGTGCTTGGAAAATTGCAAATGGGGATGAGCCGAAGCCAACAACAGGAGCAACATCGGGTCTCGTATTGGGAGAAGAGAGAAGGTAAAGCAAAGACGGTGCTAAAGATGTCGGGTGATAGATCGCATCATACCGCATATCGTAGAATGCAAATCAGTAAACAAAATCGGATCGTATTGAAGGATTTGTACGAGATCATGAATACAAATCGTCTCTTGTTCTTGAAGAGAAATATTATGTCCATAAAGATGGAGGATAATGAAATGGTTGCTTCTTTCATATCGCAAATCAAAGACCCGAAGAAACAAAATTTGTCAAACATCGGTGAGGTAGTTGCAAATGCAGCATTTGGTCATGATTACCATGAAAGTTATGACTGATGATTACCAAATTTTTATCACTGGGATAAGTGCGAGAGAGAAAATCCCAAAGTTTGAAGAACTTATAGGAATATTAATGTAGGAATAAGAAATAAGATTGACTTTGAACCCCAAAGTGTAGATATGGCACTAATGGCGAAGAAGAAATTCTTTAGAGGAAAAGGAAACCCATCACAACAAAATGGAGGAAACCCACAAAAAATAATGAATCAAACTCAAGGTATGCATCCGAATAAAAACAAATTTCTAATTAAATGTTTTTATTGTGGAAAAATTGGCCATATTGCTAAGGAGTGCAGAAGAAGAAATTTCATGAAGAACAACATAAGCATAAAAGACATACGATGTCATTTTGCAAAAGATGACCATGTTCAGACTTTAGATTGTTCATGGCGGACTTTGGTGAGAATGTCGATGCGGACACCTAGTATGTAGATTCGGGAGCATCCACACATATGACGGGGGAATAGACAATGGTTTGAAGATTTTAAATAAACCAACAACGTGAGCACAAATCTACCTTGGTGATGATAGATGTCATCGTATCAAAGGTTACGGGAAAATTTTTTGTTATTTTACCTAATGGTAATGTCGATATATTAATAATGTAATGTATGTTCCCGTAGTAACAAAGCATCCGATTTCTCGTATCCATGATTACAGATTAGGATCTCAAGGTTGAATTTTTTATATCTAACTTTTATATTAAAGATCTCGTTCGATGGCATGAAGACTATTGCTTCAGAATTCGAACAGAGGTTTGTACAAATTGGATGTGAGAAAAACACCGGGATCGAGCTTTGAAAACATCGAGTTTGACTACGGAAGAGTTGTGGCACCAAATACTTGGTCATATCAACTACAACGACTTGTCGCTACTTTAGAAAAAGGAAATGGTAAGAGATCTTCCGTATTAAAAACAAGTGCATACCGATTGTGATTCTTGTGCATTATGAAAGATGCATAGAGAATAATTCCCCTATTTGAGTAGAAAGGAAAAAAGAGAGACATAATTGAATTAGTGCACATAGACCTTTGTGGACCCATGCAAACAAAGTCATTAGTAGGTGCATTGTAGTTTTTTATCGTTTGTTGATGATCGCACAAAGTTTTTTTGGGTATATTTCATGCGTAAAAAAAAGCCACACATTTGAATTATTTAAATAGATTCGAGTATATGATTGAAAAGCAAACAGAGAAGCACATAAAAATTCTCCGCTCCGACCAAGGGGGAGAATACAGGAAGGAGTAACTTACCAAGTATTGTAAAGACCATGGGATATTACAACAATTCACAGACTTCATACTCCTCAACAGAACGGAGTAGCGGGAAAGAAAGAACATAACATTGGTGGAGTGTGCTAGGAGCATGTTGAAAGGTAAGGATCTTTCGAATGGTTTTTGAGTTTGAAGCATTGAATACTACAGCTTTTATTTGAAAAATAGAGTCCCTGTAAGAAGTCTCGAGTTTAAAACTCATTTTGAAGCACTATATGGATTTAAACCCGTAGTAAAACATTTAAGAGTATTTTGGTCTAAAGCATTTTCCCACATTCCAGGAAGACAAAAGAAAACTAGATTCAAAAGCCATCGGATGTACCTTTGTAGGGTATTGTTCACAATTTAAAGCTTATAGATTATTTAATCCCTCTACTCACAAGATTTTTGCTAGTAGAGATGTCATATTCCATGAGCAGTGTTTGTGATGAATCTAATAAGCACATTGAGGAATGGGATATTCTATTTTTGGTGGAAGAAAGTGAAGAAACAGTAACAGATCTAGGATCGAAGAAAGAGCGTGAAGTAGAGAATCTAGATACAACAATCAAGCCGAGTCCATCAAAGGAAATTCAGAATGGGTTGGAAGCTACACCAACGCTCGAAGATCGTAGGAAGATTCAATTGTCGCTAGATACAAGAAAAATGTGTTTATAACTAGTATGATGAATGAATGAACTCCCGATCAGGAGAGAATGAATGAGTGCCATTATTAATCAAGATATTATTGTGCTAAAAAGGGCGTTTCTGTGCAGCCACATCGAATGAATGAACTCGATCGAGAGAAAGTATGACTTGAAGTGGTAAGTATTACCGAACCAATCGAGAAGGGGATAGATCCATCTACAGTCCCAATAAGAGAGTCAATTGCACACACAGAGATAGTCATCCAGCTACGCCACCCTCAAGTCAGCATAAAGGTAAGAACTCGCCCACACCTCCGCCACCACCGAAAAGAAGATATGGCCACCCACATGAAGTCGACCACTTTCAAAGGTTTAGGGGATGAAGATATGGACCGATTTTGGTTTGTAGTAGAATCCGATGGACTACGTGATAATGTGGCTACCGACGTTGTAAAGAGAGCGCAACTATCACTCGCCTTTGAAGGAAGGGTGTTGGACTAGTATATGGGGTACGTAGGACAACACATAGATCCATCTATTCAAGGGATTAAGACAAACTTTTAAAAACAACAGCTTTCGAAGCCTAAGTCCTACTCTCAAATAGTTGTTGACTTGAAAGATTTTAAATAGGGACCTACCGAATCGGTATGGGAAGTCGATCGGTGGTTGAAGAAGGTTATCAGGTGATGGGGAATTTCAAGATGATGATAAGCAACACAAGGAATGGTTTATCGCTATGTCGTTGCCTCGTCACCGTGGACCTATGGGTCGACATGCAATTGCACACAAGAGAAATCTTTGGAGATTGCTATGAAACTAGAGGTTGCGCCAAGAGATGATGCTCGAGCTTTGGGGTTTAGCAGATCCAGGGGACAAATCGGAGGCAATGCACATTGAAATATAGAATCTGTGAAAATAATGGAGAAAGAGGCTAGCCCCAACATATGGTGCATAAGATGCGAGGTGTCCGACCATACCAAGGATCGATTGTCCTCTCATCGACGTATTACATGCAAGTCGGGGGACCCTAACACATCGCAGCGCTAAGGTGGTTGCGTAGGCCGAGTGGTCCGAAATTATGGTGCGCCAATTGTCATGTTGTTGGGCTACACGACACTAACCACCTGTCCCCATCTTGGTGCCTATGTTCCGCAGTTGAAGTAACAATGGTGCCGATTTTGTCCAATCGTAGGACATGATGAACATAACTCGCTGGACCCTATGCCTTGATGATAGATCGAGGAAACTTATACAAAGGGTATAGGCTAACCCCTTCTTCACCACTATCTCCCTCAAGAAGAGGAGGATCCCCAACAAGGGGTAGGGGGAGGGGAAGGGGTGGAAGCGCGTGAAAGGAAGAGGACAATTGATCTATTACAACTGTGGAGAAATAGGGCACTTTGCGAGGGACTATTCGAACCCTATGAGACAATCTTGCCGATATTGTCGATAAATAGACCATGCGATTGAAGACTATCCAATTACGATAGAAAAAAATGCAAGAAAAATAGCGTACACCTCACGCAGAACATGTAGAGGGTTAAGGCGGAACCACGTGATGAAGGGCCAAGTATTAATGTCATAACGCGTAGTGGCATGACTACGGGGGAGTCGAGGAGAAAGTCATGGTTGAATATCTTATTTGGAAAGATGTTGTCAAGCGGAAAGCTTAGACCTACGTAAGGATAAGGAAACCTTCGTTGCACCGCAACGAGCGAGGATGAGGCACTTGTTTCCAAGGCCCCCAAAGAACCCCATGAATGGACGACGAAGTAAAACCATTTCTACAGTGCATGTATGAAGTCGTTAAAAAATCACAAGGCGGTAGAAAATCTTCAAGCTCTAACAGATAGTCGAGCAGAGAAAACTAACCCTCTCATGGAAGTTAAGGATGTACACAAAATTTATAAGCATAAGAAGCGCACCGGTCGGGAGATGCGGTCAACGTCACGAGATTGGCGACTAGTGAAATGGATCAGGTTATCTTGGATTTGGGGTCGTATGCGAACGTACTACCCAATCAAACTTGGTAGTGGATGGGAGAACCTAAGTCGGAATCGTCTACTATACATATGCTCATGGCTAACCAACGAAGATCATACCATTGAGTGAGGTTGTCAAAGATTATGGTAGATATCGCAGGGGTTAAGGTACGAGCCAACTTTGAAGTAATTCGGATTGTGGAAGATGTAGACCCTACCTCGCGCTCCTAGGGACTAGATTGGGCTATAGATATGGGAGGCATTATCAACCTAAAGAAAAGAAGCATGGTATTTGAGAATGAGGGTACGAGGGTGATAGTCCCACTAGACCCTCGCGAAGGAGAATAGTATAGAGAATCAGGGTGCACGAAGAAGAGGATGTGGATCACATCTATAAATTAACCACTCGGGATGAGGATTGGATCAATCCTATGGTTGATGGTGTTCTATGTCGGGATAAGGACAATGGAATTATTCTCCGACTGCGATGGGGGAGATAGAAAATTGCGTAATCGGTTACATGATGTGTCCGCGCTCGCGATGTCTTAGAATCACAAAGAACTTCTGGGTGTATCTCCTCGCAGGTAAGAGAAATGCCCTACTTTGACAGCTTCTGTTAGTATTAAGGAGTTTTTGTGAACATTTGAAGCCGAAGTCCCAAGAGATCGAAGGATGTGGGCCCTTAAGCTAGTCGTGCATGCGACCCTTGTGAGGTGGTGGGACACGCATAAGGGAACTTTCTAGGATTGGGAAGAGTGTCGTGGGAGATGATGAGCCTATAGTTCGAACCTCCGGGTCACGTGTGCGTAAAGACTTTACTTGGCTCAGGGAACCCGCATGAGCACTTGACCGCATGGATGGAGGAATGGTGCAAAAGAACTACGAACAAATGGGTCAACCTGTTCATTCATGCCTTGGGGCCAATCCCCACCGCATGGTATTTAGATGCGTAAACTACACCAAAGACACCCGCCATCGGAAAACCTTGAAGGAAAAAAAATGTAGGGACATTCGCTTTGGTAGGCAGGATAGAGGTGCTCAACAAATCTCTCGCAAGATATAGATGCCTTAGTATTTGATGAATCACACCCTTATGCAACGCATGGGACACCAATGTGGGAGGCGCAGATGCGAGTTATAGTCAACTCGTCGCAATCGTCAATGGAGGAATGTGATGAAGACCCACGAAATATCTCTATCCCGTAGTTAGAAGGGGAGCGCACGCTTTGGACCCCCACTACAGCATCGTCGATGTCACTAAGCCTCTAAAGTTGCGAGAATTCAACATTGGGATGGAGGAGCAACCTAAGCTCGCTAAAATAGGGGACTATTGGGATGATGATGATGTTGGAAGAGTTTAGGAACTCCTCACCGAATACTGTGACCTATTTCGACAAAATTCTCGAACTCAAAGGGATTACAGGCACCTAGGGGTCATGCGCATCATCCTAAAGCTGTATGTGCGCCTCGTAGCAGACGCCTTATTGATTGAACCCCAAGTATAAGTAGAAAGTCAGGGAAGAAATCGACAAAAATTGTAGTCGTAGGTATCATTGAACCAAAGAGAATGAGGTCGATTGGGTGAGCCCTATGGTGGTCCAGGGAGAAAAAGGCTAAAGGAGAAATAAGAATCTATGTCGACTGTGCAAGATGAATGATGCCTTCATCCACGATACCCTTCCCTAAGCCATTTTCTCGATGAAATTTCCGATAGTGTGGGGGAGGTAGAGGTGTACTTTCGTTCATGGATGGGTTCTCGAGCTACCACCGCATCGGGGATCGCACTTGAGGATCGCAGCAAAAACTACGCTCGCCACCGAATGGGGATCTTTCCAGTACAATTTCATGACGTTTGGGCTCAAGAATGCCCCTACCATCTTCTCACGGGTGGTGGTTTTATTATTTAAGGAATTCATCCACAAGTTCTTGGTAGTATATTTTGATGATTGGACAGCATTTGGGTTAGTCAAGCACCACGTTTCAAACTCGCACATGATGTTGGACACTCGTAGAGAGCACCGCATCTCACTAAATATCAAGAAGTGCATATTCTACGTGCCATTTGGGATCTTATTGGGTCACATAGTCTATTGAAAAGGGTCGATGGTTGACCCCGCCAAGGTGGTAGTTATCATCAACTTGGCGGTCCCTACAACTAAGGCATAACTCGCGCTCTATCCTCGACACACAAGATACTACACGAAGTTTATTCAAGGGTATGCACCGATCACGGCGCCCATGGAAAAATTTATAAAGAAGGATCTGTCGTTCTTTTGGCACGACGAGAGTCGAAAAAAGCTTTGAGTTACTCAAGGAAAATATGGTATCCGCGCCTATCCTCATCGTTCCCGATTGGGCGAAGGTTTTCCATGTTCATGTCGACGCTTCAAGAATTTCCCCGGGAGTTGTCCCTGACACGCACGGGGGATGGGGGGCATTGACCATCCAGATCTCATTTTCTAGTAGAAAGCTCTCTAGTGTGGAGGGTAACTACTCCACCATCGAGCGCGAAGGGCTAGCCATAGTGTATGCCCCGTAGAAATGTCGACATTACCCGTTGGGGGGGAACTTCAAGATGTTCACTGATCACTCAGCCTTTGAAGTACCCGGTGAATAAGCTTGTGTTGATTTGTCGATGGCTATTGTTGTTTCAAGAATATGACTTTGAGATCATCGTAAAGTTGGGGAAGTTGAATGTTGGGTCGGACCACTTATCCCGAATCGAAAATGGCGAAGAATCGACCAACCTAGAAGAAGGATTTCCCGATGCGCAACTATTTGTTGTTAAGTGTAGTGGATGCAAACTTCACCGACATTATTCACTTCTTAACTACGGGGATGGCACCGTAGAGTATTCGATGCAACGAAGAAAGAACTAGTAACCCGTGTATGCGTATTCTACCATCATCGTGGGCCATCCGTATAAGTCGAGAGCCGACGAGGTGTCGTGAAGATACGTTTTGAAGCATGAAAGGCACGCCATCTTATCAAAAACCCACGGGGGGCGTGGCAGGGAGGTCACTACGCAGTGTGAAAGCAAAGACAAAGAATATCTCGAGAGCCGGGCTATGGTGGCCCACACTACATAGCGACTCTCACGACTATTTCAAAGCATGCAATACATGCCAAAAGGACATGAAAGTTGTTGCGTAGAGATGAGATGCCCCTCGCAACTACAAATGGCCCCCGCAAGAGTTTGACAAATGGGCCATTGACTTCATTGGGCCAATCAACTCACGAGGAAAGAAGACCGTGTGAGCTATATCATTACCGCGATGAATTATGTAACTAGATGGGTCAAGCACAAGATGTGAAAGATTTCACTACGTACACCACCGCGCACTTCATCTTTGAACATATCCTAACTAGGTTTTGTTGTCCGACGATCTTGACGAGTGATAGAGGTACCCATTTTGTTAATGAAACGATACAAGCTTTAATCGAAGAATTTTTGGATTCACGACACAAAGAGTACCCCTTATCACCCACAATCAAATGGAGCAAGAGAAGCTTTTAATAAAATCTTGGAGTAGGCACCGATTAAGGTCTACAATGCCAATCGTAGCAACCGGGACGTGCGCATCATGTCATTCCTTTGGGCCTATCGAACCACTTGCAAGAAGTCGACCGGGAAAACAACGTTTCGGATGGTTTATGGCAAGGAGGCCATTATGCCAATGGATTATCTTGTTCCTAGCCTATGCATCGCAAAGATTTACCAACATGGCAGAGAGTCCGATATCATGGAGGAGCGGCTAGCGCAGCTCGTGGCCTTGGAGGAAGATCATTTCATTGCCAATTTCCATCGACGAGGTTCGAAGGCCCGGGATAAGGCATGGCATGATCAACATATTTGGCAAAATATATTTGCGGAGGGAGAATTGGTCCTGCTAGACGATAGCCGTTTCAAAACACTCTGGGGAAGTTTCGTCAGCAGTGTGGCTAGTTCCCTATATGGTAAAGGAAATTACTAACAAAGGAGCGGTCCGGCTAGCTACTCCCGCGCGGTGATATGGTACCAAGCTATGTCAATGGCAGTCTCGGCTAAAACCATACTCGATCAAATTAATATATGGATGGAGTAGTTGTCCGGGGCGGGATACATGTAGGAGGAGGGACAACCGCAAGCGGGACCATGGTTTGCGTAGGGGTCGATCGCGGTGTCCGGAGTCCCGAGAGGTGCACGAGGAGCGCGAGGGTGTGCTCGTGAGTGCAGGAGGTGCACTCGGAAAATCATGGTTGTGCTCGTAGCATAGGAGGTGCACTAGAGTGCATGGGTGTGCTCGCGAGTGTAGGAGGTGAGATGGAAGTGCGGGAGTAATCTAAAGTTGCGAAAACTAGCCGTTGTAAGAGTAAAAACCGGATAAAAAGAAAATTTTACCGTTGAAAGGAGCGGGTGAACGGAAATTAATGAGGTGATTTCCAAATATATTTTACCGTTTACGTGATGGTAAGTTTCTGATACGCCTCACCCAATCGTTAGGGTGACCTCCGTGGCTATAAAAGCGCAGGGATAGATCGAATAAGGCTTTGTGTATCTTGAACAGCTTTGTGCTTTGCGAAAATCTCGTGCCTATTGCGCTTTGCTAATGTCCGGGTGTGCTACACGCTTTCGATAGTAGCAACCCCGAGTTCATTTTTTCGCGCCAAAATGACGGACGACCAATCCTGCTCGTATCATCACGGATCGTGGCCTCAACGGAGCAAGAATTTGAGGAAGTATTGGAAGTCAACCCCGAGTTTAGGAGGTTTTTTTCCACACCGAGCAAGGGAAATCATAAGGGGAAAGGAAAAGAGAAAGGGGTCTGGAGAAACCTGCGAAATGGGTTGGGGGTGAAGCCCCCGCACCTCCCCTCGAAATGTGAAGTCTCCGTGAGCGGTGCCCTAGGAATGATCGCCTAACCCATTAAAAATACCTTTGTCCTGCTCGTAGGAGGCCTAGCTCGCTAACCCAATAAGTTGGTTACCACCCTATGTGCGGCCTCGCGAGCCCCTGTGCACATGCCCAACAACCTCGATGGGATGTGTACCTATCTGCGAGATGCCTCCGATACCGGGTGAGGTCCCTATTATTGGCGATTCCTTTGGCAATCCACACATGGTCAAATTCGATGATCATGACCTTACACCCGAGTTGTATCTAGAGAGGGTGTTGGAGAATGACGTATCGAAGGTCGTCCCTATGCCGTGGGCAAGTGGATCTGGCCGGGTCCGGCTCTTAAATTTGCTACGAATGCCTCATTTCGGCCATTATAATATCATTGATAGGATCGTGCGGCAGCTCTGCTCACTCCGGGTCCACGATGACTACTTATGGATTCAGGACCACATCCCCTATAGATGTAGCGCTCATCCATCGTATCATCGGTCTACCCATGGAAAGGGCCGAATTCCATGGAGCGTGTTGGGAAGAAATACAAACAACGGATCATTGAGAAGGTGTGTGTTGATTATCACATTAAACGAAACACGAGGGGGGTTCATGATCAACACCATCGTTGACCTCGGTGCGCGTATGGGCACCTTATTATTAGCCTCCAAGATGATGTGCAAGTGTCAGTTGCCACGGTCCCCGCATATGTCATCCAGCTTGGCCACTCGCCGCAAAAAATGGGTCCGTTTCAACTAATCCCGCTCTCGTGCACCGAATTTCCGGAGAATGTGCGCGAAGCCCAAGATCCGGGGAAGGGCATTATGCTATTCTTGGATATTTCTCCTCATCGCGTTGGTTGCATGGGAAGCCCCGGAGGATTCAGTCCTCCCCCGACCAAGAGCCGGATATGTGCGAAGGGGGCACAGTATTCAAATCGTGGGATTCAAAGGACGAAAAACAGATTGAATATAATAAGGTCTTTCGAGTCTTATTTCGGAGTGGGCTCGAGTTTCCATTCACTCCCCGGCCACACTTGTCGACATCAATTTATGATAAGTACAAGAGAATCGCTAGTGTTTCAAGTAACAATGCATAATGTACGTATCCGAGGGCCGCAAGGATCTAGCATGGGTATCACTCCCATACATGGTTTCGATGAGGATATTGACCACCTTATTGCCACCTGGCCTCCACACTCGGAAGCTTGGCTTCAAATCAGGTCCAAAGGACACCGCAAGTACAAGCACCACGAAGGTCACCCCGCTCGATACCACCAAAGAGACCGGGAGGACGAGGCAAGGTACTGGGAAGGGAGTGGACCCGGAAATCGCCGAAGGATTCACGTAGGGAAAGAATATCTGGGAAAGGAGCGGAACCAGAATCACAGAAGGAATCACGGCGGGATCCGGGCACGGAGGGTCTAGATGCGGGAGGTGTTAACTCCCCTCAAGTTACAAAGTGGACCAGTGACCCCTGTGAAAGGACCTCGAAAGAAGCAATGAGCTATATGGACTGGAATGGGACACAGGAGTCACTTTGACAGAGGAGGACCCGGAGCGGATTATGAATGCGAGTCACCCTCGTCGTAGAAGATAAATGGTTGGCTCTAGAAGAGCGAGCAAAAAGGCCATGATCGCTACACTCTCAGTCCGAGCTCCAAGCCCCTGCAGCTCAAGACCGACACATTGCAAACAAGTATGGTTCGAGAAAGACCGACTCCCGGTGACAAGCAGCGCATTGATCGTCACAGCGGAAAGTCGCCTCTCGCCCTCTACCAAGTGTAGCCCTCATGCCGAGTCCACTCGACTTAGGAGCGCAAGTCCGAGGGCCTACGAAGAGGTACAATTGGATCTCGCCTTACTTCCACATGAACCAATATAGATCATCCACGCATCCCTCGTTCGAGGATTTTTTAACACAAAGACCGTCGAGTGCACTAGCAGACTCAAGTACGAAATAGGGCAGACGATTGAGGAAAAAACCGCCGAGGTGTCCCCTGTGCACAGTACCGCATGTACCCTCGTCGTCGCGCGATGAGACAGGGGGTTGGAACGCCTAATCGGTAGGCTCGTGCGTATGCCACCGAAGATATCCCGACTTCGCACACCCCAGTGCCAAGATTGAGGGGCTAGTTGCAATGCTAAAGGCTTCAAGGACCGAGATCCAGGGCGGTCAAAGACAGAGATGAAACAACAGATTGCGGCCTTGCAGGAAATATTACAACCAAAAACGTCACTCGAGGTAAGGTCCGAGCAAGATGTGTTGGTCACGAGAGGCCACCAATATCATCACGGATCAGATTGCTCGAGGCGCGTGGACTCTTGGAGACAGCTATGCAGCTTGTGGACTAAGGTGCAGCGTGATCCTCTCCTCACGCGAACTCACTCGAGATCCGCACTAGAAGGAAGAAGAGTTTGAGCAACCGGAAGCCAATATGCCTACCCCGATCCCCTCGCTCAACGCCCGGCACGACCGCGTACCATCCATACACTCGCAGATGATATTGAAGAACTCCACTAGAAAAAGAAGGTTCCCGGCGAATGCCTTAAGCCTTGGGCCGATGAAGCCCCAAAACTCTCTCGGGGACATCGATATCACAATCAAGCAACCGAACTAGATGTTGGAGAGCGTCACTGCACGTTATGAAGGTCCAACTTCATAGAAGTTGGTGGATATTGCTCAAAATTTGGCTACGCAGAGTTGAGTGCTACCCACATTGGTTGATGCGATCTGCCATCGCAGTAAATGTGGAAACCCCATTGACCACGGTGACTCGGGACGAGTCACAAGATTGTGTTAGGGGCCTCTTGGAATGGGGTTCCCTAACCTACGTTTTTGGTACAATTTTGTTAAAGTAGGTCTCGCATAGGGGGTTTTGGGGTGGGTCAAAGCCCCCTAATGTGTTGTAATGGGTTAAAGGGTAGCTCTAGAGTCCGTAAACCATGGTTTGCGAACCATGGGATAGCGAAGGCTATGATATTATAAATAGATAGATAGTTGGGTCTTGTAAGAGGTAAGTTAATAGATGGATGCTACGTCCAAACTATTAGATCTATTTTGGGTTGTTTTGGGTAAGGACTCCCGTTGGTCGTGTATGCGGAGATCCTCGGTCTTGTTGTGTGCGGACCCTCGCTAGGCTGTGTGCGCATGCGAGTTTTGGTTGTAAGTGGATCTGAATGTTAATGAATGCAAAGTATCGTTAATGTATCTATGTGCTATCCGAATTGGTTATGTTTACTACCGAAGTATATTTGTGATGATTATTTAAGTTGCGAATGTAATCGTGTTTTGGCATAAGTATATCTATGATCTGTCATTGGGTCACGATTATAGTGATCTCGTGATGGTATTTGATAATCCACACATGGATGCGAATGTATTGATTAGATCTGATATTATTTTTTATATGGTTATATGCTGAGTGCACCATTAAAAGAGTCTGCGAATAGACTCGTTCCGTGTGGAACTAGTAAGTAATCATACGAATCCGCCTCGCATTACCTACTCTCTCTCGTGGGGTGTGGAAACCTGGTTCTAGCACCCTCCCATACTACTCGGTGAGACTTTGGCCTCGCGAAAGAAGGTCATTTCCGAAAGGGCCAGTAGTATACGGGTTTTTTGGCAAACCTTAACCTCCGAACCCGGGTCGACACCCTCAAGCCAACAATGACAGCTTCCGATATGCACAACTTCCGTATATGCACAAATTTTGTATATGCGCATCTCTTTCGGTTATGCGCAACTTCCGTATATGCGCATCTATTCTCCATATACACATCTATCGTATATGCACATATATTATATATGTGCAACTTCCAAATATGCAAATATATGGAATAAGTGCATGTACGGAAGATATACACATAACTTTAATGTATGTGCAACTTCGGTAGATGCACATATACGTAAACTGTACATATACGGAAGGAATGTAAAAATTTCATAATATGCATATACGACAACCTTCATATATGAATAATGTACACGAAACTACGAGCCTCACTCCACTTGTATTACAAGCAACAGACTTCAGTATACATACAAATCAATCTTATTGACTTCTAAATGCCGAACTACCAAAATAGAAACTCTGTTCAACTTAAATATAGAAACTGGATTTGTTTCTTATTTAATACAGGGCGCAGCCATATAATTAGTTTTATATCATATATCAGATACTAGCCACTGGTTTCAAACAAAGCAAAAACATTTGCGCCCCATCTGCGTTCATTAGTTTCAATTAACAAATAAAAACAACCATTTATCGATTGAATCAATCCGATGCAATCTATTTGCATTTGCCACAACATAAACAATACTAATCTTTTTGTATCTGCGTTAAACCGCTCTTATACCATATATCTATGCCCAGAAAACGCTTTTCCACTGTAGATCTACGTTTTTAATTTTGTTGGCCTGGAACACGAGGTACCAAAACTTCGGTGCTCAATTAACTTAGATCCATCTGCGCTTCTTCAATCTACCATGATTTGGAATGGCGCTGTGTCAATTATTGATTTCTCCCGAAATGGTTATTTTCAAAACCCAACGCATAGATAGCCACCAGATTCTGTCCAATATCAAATCCACTATTTTTAACTCGATATGGCAAAGTCAATTGTGTTTTCTGTGCTCCAATACGCAACTGCAAGTTAATGAATATCCAATCTATTTTGTTACCACAGATCTCTCTTGTTCTTGACAGCAGTTCGAATCACAACTGGCAATTAACAACATCTAGGATTTTGAGGCGAGATTTTAGGAATCACAATTTCCAAAATCCGGCGTTGTCCCAAAAATCCGCGCAGTCTGTTTTGTTTATACGCTGTGGGAAGATTCCACTCACCAAATTTAACACATAACATTGTCATAACACAGATATTTTATCCAATTTAAATTGAAACCACAGTTCGAACTAATTTAGAGAACTGTCAACGTATTAATCTACATGCCATTAACACGAACCATGTCTATTACATTCATAACACAGATCAATCATCACACGTTGGGCGCAAACACTATTTTTTTATTCATAACCAGTAATAAAACAGAGTTTTGTTTTGATGCCTTTTCATAAAGGATGATCTCCAGTTTTCTTCAAAAACACAGTCCTCTTTATTAATTGGAGCTTTTCGCCCATACAAAAAAAACCACACCACACTTACTCTACCTTTTTTCAATCTCTTTTCTTATTACATTTTTTATGTATTTCCTCCACTAATTGCTCTAACAAACAGCTAACATAATCTCCTATTATTAGAGAAAATATCAAATAAAACAATTTACAATTATCACTATAATAACAAACTATATGAAGAATCGACCTCCTCAGTAAAACTGAAATTGAAAAAACAGTAATAAAATTCACCCTGTCAAACCACAACATGTGGACAATTTTCCACATTGCTGGTCAGTTCCGATGCTCCTGCATCAGACTCCCGGAGAAGAAAAGATTGGTTCTTAAAACTTTCAGGATTTATGCCGTATTTCTGCAATTCAGTTGTTGTCAACCAACTGGAATCTTCCATTGGCTGCTCTTTCCACTTGACAAGATACTGAAAATATGTCTGTCCTCGAGTTTTCTTGGATATCCTTTGATCTAAAATAGCTTCAACTTCTTTCTTGGATGTTTTTGGTACCTGTTCTTCCCAATCCACAGTTTGAACTTCATCACCTATAGTTTCAGTCTGCAACTCTGTTTCTGTCTCTTTAAATGGATACAAGTCTGCAATATTAAAAATGGGGGATATTCCGATCCCTTCCGGCAACTCAATTTCATATGCATTGGCTGAAAATTTCCTTTTGATTTTACAGGGTCCTATCTTCTTCAGTTTCAGCTTATTATAAGTCTTTGTAGGAAATCTCTCTTTCCTCAAATATGCCATGACTAAATCTCCCACTTGAAATTCTTTTTCTCTTCTTTTCAGATCTGCCTTCTGCTTGTATTTCTTGCTGCTTTCCTGTAGTTTACCTTTAACTTCTTCCTGTAGCTTCTGCATTTGTTCAACAAAATCTTCAGCACTTGCACTTCTGGCTTCTTGTTTCCCCAAATCTCTTAGCTCATATACTCCTCTTGGATGCATTCCAAAGACAATATGAAATGGACTCATTCCAGTGCTTCGGTTTGGTGTGTCATTGTAAGCAAATTCAGCTTGAGCTAATGCCAAATCCCACTGTTTGGGATTCTGATGTACCAAACTTCTTAATATATTCCCCAAGCTTCTGTTTACAACTTCAATTTGTCCATCCGTCTGAGGATGGTAAGCTGAACTAAAACTGAGCTTAGTTCCCAGTTTCTTCCAAAGTGTCCTCCAGAAATGCCCTACAAATTTAGTGTCTCGATCTAATACAATACTTACAGGCAAACCATGCAATCTTACAATCTCTGAAAAGAATAAATTTGCTATGTGTGTGGCATCATTAGTCTTCTTACAAGCAATAAAATGAGCCATTTTAGAAAATCTATCTACAACAACATAAATAGAATCGTTTCCTCTCTGAGTTTTTGGTAAACCCAGAAAAAATTCCATACTCACTGCATCCCATGGTCGATCTGGTATAGGCAATGGCTGATATAGACCGGTATTCTGACTCCTTCCTTTGGCATACTGACATACCCTGCATTTCTCAACAAACTTTTTAATATCAGTTTGCATTTTAGGCCAATAATAAAAAGCATTCACCTGAGCGAAAGTTTTGTCTTGTCCAAAATGACCAGACAATCCTCCACTATGCTTCTCTTTAATGATGTTCTCTCTCATTGAACATTTAGGAATGCATAATTTGTTGCTTTTAAATAACAAGCCTCCTTGAATAAGGTAATCCATCCATTGACTTCTGTTATGGCTCACTGGATTCTGCACTGTTGTGTAGATGTCTTTAAAATCCTCATCATCCTTGTACATTTCTATCATTTCATCAAAACCTACAACACCCACTTTAAATTCTTGCAAAAGAAAACTTACTCTGCTTAATGCATCCGCCACTTTATTAGACTTACCACTTTTATGCTTTATTACAAAAGTGAAACTTTGCAGAAATTCCACCCACTTGGCGTGCTTCTGACTTAGCTTTGGCTGATTATTAATAAAATGCAAAGCATGGTTGTCTGAATATAAGATGAACTCCTTCGGTAGCAAGTAATGCCTCCATTTTTTTAATGCCTGCACAATAGCGTAAAATTCTTTATCATAAGAAGAATACTTTTTCTTTGCATCATTTAACTTCTCGCTGAAATATGCTATCGGCCTTTGCTCTTGGCTTAGCACCGCACCAACTGCTTCTCCACTTGCATCGGTTTCCACTTGAAAGACTTTCTCGAAATTTGGTAAGGCTAGAATAGGCTTTTCTGTTATCTTCCTTTTCAACAAATTAAAATTCCTATCAGCTGCTTCTGTCCATCGAAATGGCTGATTGACCTCCTTGATTGTCTCAAGGATTGGTGCACAAACTTGACTAAATCCCTTTATAAATTTTCGGTAGAAACTAGCAAGTCCATGGAAACTTCTTACCTCAAATACACTCCTGGGAGTAGGCCAGTTTCTGATTGCTTTTACCTTCTCCGGATCCATTTTCAAACCGTCTCTGGAAATCACAAATCCCAAATATACCAGCTCCTCTTTCATGAAACTACATTTCTTCAGATTGATTAGTAGTTTCTCTTTCTGCAGAGTTTTCAAAACTAACTTCAAGTGTTCCAAATGCTCCTCTTTACTTTTGCTGAAAACTAGAATATCATCAAGGTAAAAAACAACAAATTTACCTGTATATTCTTTCAGAACCTCATTCATTAGTCTCATGAATGTGCTGGGCGCATTAGTGAGCCCAAAAGGCATCACTAACCACTCATATAGTCCACTGTTGGTTTCGAAAGCTGTTTTCCACTCATCGCCTTCCCGAATTCTGATCTGATGATACCCGCTTTTCAGATCTATCTTAGTAAAGTACCTGGATCCACTTAAACAATCCATTAAATCATCCATCCTGGGCAAAGGAAATCTATACCTGACTGTTATCTTATTGATAGCTCTGGAATCGGTGCACATGCGCCATTCTCCTCCCTTTTTCGGACTAAGCACTGTTGGTACAGCACACGGACTCAGACTTTCCCGAATCAGCCCCTTGTCCATCAGCTCTTGAACCTGTCTTGCAACTTCTGCATTTTCCTGAGGAGTTAATCTATATGCAGCTTTATTAGGTAGACTTTCTCCTGGTATTAAGTCGATATGGTGACTTATACTTCTAATCGGTGGTAATTCATTCGGCAATTCATCCACAATGATATCCATGTAACTATTTAACAAAGATTGAATTTCTTCAGGCAAATCATTTAAATTTGTGGAGGTTAAATTACCTTTGGCCTCCCCACGATAGCGAAATGCATCTCTTCGCTTTTATCCACCTCTTGTAGCAGTTCTTTGCCGCTTATCAGCATAATATTATTTTCAGGCAGTTCTTTATCAGCATCCTTCTTTACTGGCAGCAACGTATGTTTAACTCCATCCTTTTCTATGGTGTATGTATTTCTTCTTCCATCATGAATCGCCTTTCTGTCAAATTGCCATGGCCTCCCCAATAACACGTGACATACATCCATGGGCATTATGTCACATAAAATCACATCTCTGTATGTGCCAATCTGCATTTCCACATTACACTGTTCTGTCACGATGACTTGATGACCCTTCTGAAGCCAAGATACTTTGTAAGGTGTAGGATGTGCTTTCCTTGTTAACCCAAGCTTTTCCACCATCGCTGTAGACACAAGATTGTCAGTACTCCCGCTATCAATTATAACCTTACAACACTTACCCTTTGATTTGCATGTAGTTCTGAACAAGTTCTTCCTTTGCGCAGGTTCTCCAATCTCTTTTTCTGATCTCAACAAAGTTCTTCTGAGCAGCAATGATTCACCTTCTTCTGGTGGTTCTTCCTTCTCTACAAGTTGAGGTGGTTCCGGCTCTGCCTCAGCCACATTTGCACCCCTCTGGCTTGCTGATTTTTTATGAGGACAGTCCCGCGACATATGTCCCCATTCTCCATAGGTATAACACCTAACATCTCTTCCTCGCCCTCTTCCTCTGGGCGCGAATCTCCCTCTACTAGATTCACCCATCTATGGTGATCTGCTGCTTGAACTTCCTGCTTCAAACTGATGCTGTGTTCCTCTAGATCTGGCTGATCCTCTACCTCTTGCTGAGCTCTTTCCTCTGTTTCTTTGACTCTGTTTCCGCAGTATTTTCTCCTCTGCTTTCAAACTTGCTTGATAGGCACCTTCAACAGTTTTCAAACTTAACAGGCTAATCTCATCTTGGATCTCATACCTTAGCCCATTAACATATCTGGCTACTTTCTCCAAATCATCTTCTACATGCCCTGTCCTGATGCTTAACCTGTAAAATTCTTCAGTATATTCTTTAACAGACACTCCTTTCTGCTTCAGATTTTGCATCTGCTTAAAAAGATTCAAATGATAGTCTTTAGGCAAAAACTTGGCTTTCAGTTTGCTTACCATTTTATCCCACTACTTGATCTTAGATTTCCCCTTTCTCGTTCTTGATGTCTGTAACTCGTCCCACCAGATGGCTGCATGACCTTTCAATCTAGTGACTGCAAATTTTACCCTTTTATTTTCTTCAATCTCTTCATAATCGAAGTACTGATCTATGGATCTGATCCAATCCATGAGCTCCTCGGCATTCAGACTCCCTTCATACATAGGAATCTCTATTTTGGGTTTGCTTCCAACCTTCGCCAGCATCTTCATGAATTTAACATTTTCATTCTCTTCTTCTGCTTCCACATCTTCCTCAGATTCTTCTGAAGAACTTTCAGCTCCCTCATCAGGTGCTCTTCTCTGGGCTGTTTCCATTGTTTCCATTCGTTCACGCAGTCTTCGCACTTCTTCTATCAGGACTGCATTTGCTTCTGGTCTTCCTCGACCAATTCCTCTCCTTGGCGGCATCTTGCTGCAAACACCTGCTAATTTGGCTCCGATACCAAAATAATGTACCTGAAACT